>PVKH010030575.1:0-12465 GCA_004027955.1 Chaetophractus vellerosus
AAAATACTTCAATAGACATTTGTCCAAAAAAGAAATACAAATGGCAAAAAAAAACCATGAAAAAATGTTCAATGTAACTAGTGATTAGAGAAATGTTAATCTAAAGTACAATGAGATATTATTTTACACCTATTAGAATGGACAGTATTAAAAAGACAGAAAATTACAAGTGGTGGAGAGGATATGGGGAGATAGGAACACTTATTCACTGTTACAACTTATTCACTGTTGTACGTATAATGGTACAGCCACTGTGGAGGACTTGTTTGGCAGTTCCTAAACAAGTTGAACATAGATTTGCAATGTAACCCAGCAATATCACTATATCCAGAAGAACTGAGAGCAGTGACACGAACAGGAATCTGCAAACCAATGTTCATGGTGGCATTATTCACAATTGCCAAAAGATGGAAACGACCCAGCTGTCCACCAACTGATGGATGGATAAACAAACTGTGGTATAGACACACGATGGAATATTATGAAGCTGTAAGGAGAAATGAAGTCGGGAAGCATATGAAAAGATGGATGAACCTGGAAGATATTAAGTTTAGTGAAGCAAGACAGACACAAAAGGGCAGATCCTTTATGATTGTGCTATTACTAATTAAATATATTGTATAAACTCATGGAGTTAACAACTTTAATATGGGTCACCAAAAAATAGAATGAAGTTAGAGAATGGAAAGCTGAGGGTTAACTTGTGCAGAACTGGTAAAAAGGTTGTGTGTTAATCTTTGGAAATGAATAGAAAAGGTGAAAGCACAACACAATGTTTATAAGTAGCAGTGCTATTATATGGGTATGACAGTGGTTGAGAAGGAAGGTCTAAAGAAAAGCTAAAAAAATAGAACAGAAGACTGTATAGCACGTAAAACCTCCTGTGAAATATGAATACATGTAATATTGTATATACAAGACTATTTTTATTTGAAACGAAACAAATATTATGTTTGTTAATGTTACAAGATGTTAATATCAGGGGAAAAACTATGCTAGGTGAAAGAAACCAGATACAATACTATGTATTGTATGATTCCATTTATATAAAATGTAAATATAAATCAATTTATAAAGTTGGAATTAGATTAGCAGTTATGTAGGGCTGGGGAAGGACAGAGGGATTGAGAGGTGACTGCTAAGGGGTGTGGAGTTTTTCTTTTTGGAGTAATGACATGGTTCTAAAATGTTTTGTGGTGATGAATGCACCACACTGTGATTATTCTAAAACCTGTTGATTGTTCACTTTGGACAGATTGTATGGTATATGAATATATATCAGTAAAACTGCTTTTAAAAAAGTTAAATCAGACCATGTCATGTCTTCTGTGAAAAATCTTTTGAGGGCTTCCCATCTCCCCGAGAATAAAAATCCAAGTACTTTATGGCCCACAGGTTCCTACACCTCTGGCTCCTGACTGCCTCTCTTATCTTATTTCCTAACCACGCAGTCAGTCTAATCACACCGATCTTGGTATTTCTCAAAGATGCAAGTGTGCTTCTCCCTCAGGGCCTTGCCTGGTGTGCTGTTTCTCCAGATGTCTCTGCTCAGATGTCACATAATCAGGGTAGTAGACCATTGCCGTAACTAAAATAGTGTCTCCTTGGCCCTCTCCACCACACAGCTGCTTTCATTCTTATTCATAGTGCTATGCTACATGATATTTCATTTTCTGATATATTCTTATTGACCAACCAGAATGTAAAATGTATAAGAATAAGGACTTTTTTGTTCACTGTTGTACCCCCCAAGCCCTAGAAAAGTATCTGGAAGAGAGTAGGTATACATTAAATAGAGTAAATGACTGGATAACTTGGGACGGAATTCAGGTTGTAGTAGATTAAGGAGAAAATATGAGAACTAGAAAAAAATTTTTTTACAGTGTTTGGCTATAAAGAGGAGGCAAGAGATCAGGCATTATTAGGTAAAGGGGAAATGAGCTGGAGAGACGAGCTTTTAAAGATGGTTCAGTCTTGGTGTGGGATAGTAGCCAGCAAAGGGACAGGCTGAATATACAGAATATTCTGAATGAATGACCAATCAGCTAGTGGTGGTGTGAAGCAAAGAGAAGGAGCCTAGACGTGTGTTTTGAGCTGGGCCATTTGGGTGAGCCTAACATCTGAGCCTGTTGGAATCTCTATTGAGCAGATAGTCATGCTAGAGTGCATTTTGAACAAAACCCATGATGATCTGAGAAGAGCACATAGGCATTGGTGATGGTTTCTATCCTCACCACATCTGGTCCTGCTGCTGCTACTTTGGTCTTGGGGAGAAAAGGGTGAATGTGAAAGTGAGCCCACATTTTCTGAGCACTTATGATCTGCTGGGCATTGTACTAGGGCTTGCCCATGTGTGTGTTTAATCTGCACAACAGCATTGCAAGGTAGGTGATCCTATCGCCATTTTTTTAAAGAACAAAGATATGGAAAGCATGCTGGGAACTCTTCAATGACAGAGGAGATAAAAGAGGAGAGGAGAGGAAGGCAATGGGGAAATCATAAATTAGGAGGGGAAGGGCAGGAGGACGAAGCTCCAAGGTAGCAACACCAAAAATCAGGAGGGGAGCAATGCTCCCCATCAAAAAGGAGGTCTAACTCAGTACACACTTTTAATCCTTTAGCCTTCCAACATCAAGCATTTGCTGCATATTGAAAGTGGAGAGGTGGCAGTGTTTGTCCATGTATTTTGTTTCTTCTGTATTCTCAATGAAAAGGAGGCTATTGCTGGGTTGTTAGGACACATAAATTGCACCTTGCTACTTAACAAAAAATGACAGCAAAGAGATAAATCTATGGTGCTCAAGCTGAGTATGCCCCAGAGAGTTCCAGCTTGTAATTACAGGCTATACCATGTTCTGAGGATGTATTTCATGGATTGTCGAGAAGTGCTGTAAATTGAGAGAACTTCACCTGGGTTTCATCCTCCCACTGGGATCATTTCGGTAAAGTTCTCTGGTCTGTAGCCTTAATGAAGGCAGTAGATTCTCCCTGAGGCCCAAACTAGCTTTTGATTCATGTGCTTTTAGGACCTCTTCTTGTGAACATGTTCTGAATAATTTCAGTTGACTATAATTTATGATACTAGATGATACAAAACATTCCCACTTAAGTGAATTAAACTGCAGTAGACACGAAAATCTTTGTTACATAATTCAGTGCATACAGGATGAGACAGAAGTGGACAGAAAATATTATAATATTTCATTGTATACATTGGCAGTATTAGGGGCAGCTATTATGCCTTGAGAAGGTTATCGGTGGAGCAACCGCAAAAGCTAAGTGTGTAGGAGTGGGGGCAGTTGTGACACTAGGAGAATGGGCGCAGTGAAGGCTCTAACCACCCCCAGCTTTACGTTTTTTAAAACAGCTTTATTGATGTATACTCTACATACAATCAGCTGTATACATATAAAGTGTATCACTTAAGTTTTAATCTATGTATACTTCTGTAAAACCATCACTGCAATCATGAGAATGAACAATCAGTCATCTCCCCAAATTTTCTCGTGCCCCTTTGTAATCCCTCCTTCCTGCCCTTTCCCAAGTTTATGTATATAGAGTTGTTCATAGTATTTTCTTTGGACTCTTTTAAGGTATGCAGAGTCTATAGTGATTCCTAATTTTGGTAATTTGTGTCTTCTTTTTTTCTTTGTCTTTCTAGAAATTTATCAATTTTATTGATCTTTTCAAAGGACCGCATTGATTTTCTCTATTGTTTTGTTTGTTTACAATTTTGGTTAGTTCATCTCAGATCATTCCTTCCTTCTGCTTGCTTAAAATTAATTTTATTCTTTAGTTTCTGGAGGTGGAAGCTTAGATATGTTTTATTTTCATTTTCATTCATTTCAAACTATTTTCTAATTTCCCTTGGACTTCCTCTTTGACCCATGACATGAAAGTGCATGAAAGTGCATTGTTTAATTTCTGAGCATTTGGAGATATTCCCATTATCCTTCTCTTATTGAGTTCTAGTTTAACTCCATTATGGTTAGAGAATGTATTTTGCATGATTTCAATTCTTTCAAGTTTATTATAGTTTGTTTTGTGACTTATGTGGTCTACATTAAATCCTGGTGACTATTACACCATCACTGGAAAGAAAATGTGAAATGCTGTTGATGCTTGGAGCATTCCCTGAATGCCAGGTGGATCCAGTTGGTTGTAGTCTTGTTCATTGCTTCTATATCCTCGCTTGGCACTACTGCTGAGAGGGGAGTGTTGAAATTACCAACTGTAATTGTGGATGTGTCTATGTCTGCTTTCAGTTCTGTCAGATTTTGCTTCATATATATTGAAATTATGTTGTCAGGTGCATATATATTTGGGATTGTTATGTCTTCTGTATATTGTAAATAACTTTCATATATATGTATATATATGTATATATGTATACACACATACAATAGAAAAGTTTTTCTTTTGCTTTCAGGCAGATTTACTATGTTATTTTTCTTTATTCACCTTATTTCACTGAATGGCTCAAAAGGCCACTTCTTAAAAATTTTTAAATTTTACCAGGAGGTCCCAGGGATTGAACCCAAGTCCCTCCATATGGCAGATGGATGCCCAACCATTTGACCCACATCCACCTCCCAAAAGGCCACTTTTAATTTCCTATTCTTACTCTGTGGACCTAAATAAAATTTTCCTATTGATTTTTATTTTAAGGATAAAGATTGCAAAGATTTTCCCCAACATTTTTTCTTTTTCCTAGAGGCTTTGTAGAATTTATTTCTCCTAGTGTCACAACTGCCCCCACTCCTACACACTTAGCTTTTGCGGTTGCTCCACCGATAACCTTCTCAAGGCATAATAGCTGCCCCTAATACTGCCAATGTATACAATGAAATATTATAATATTTTCTGTCCACTTCTGTCTCATCCTGTATGCATCCAGAAAGGGGGGGATATGTAACAACAAAAAAAAGAATTTGTAAAACTGAAAGCTGATTCTAAAATTCATGTGGAAATCCAAAAGAAATAAAATACCCATAATAATTTTGATCAAGAATAACAAAGTTGGAGGCCTTACACTATCTGATTCTAAGATTTACTATAAAGCTACAGTAACCAAGAGAATGAGGAACAATCCAGAAATATATTCATGATTGATTTTCAGCTTTGTTCCAAGGTAATTGGATAAAAGATACTCTTTCCAACAGATGGTTCAAACACAAATGGATAAACTTGTGTGTGTGTGGGGGGAATGAATCTCAACTCTTACCATACACCAAATGCAAAGTTTAACTCAGAATGGATCATATGCCTAAATGTAAAAGCTGAAACTACAAATTCTGATGGGATTTTTTATAGGGAATAGAATCTACAGATTGATATTGAGTCTTCTAATCCATTAATATAGGTATTTCTCTATTTATTTAGGTATTTTAAATTTTCACTCGGCAATATTTTAGAGTTGTAAGTGTACAAGTCTTGCACATATTCTGTTAATTTTTTACTTAGCTATAAATGATCCTGCTGGGATATTTGATAAGGATTGCATTCCATCTACAGATTGGTATTGAGTCTTCCCATCCATGAATATAGATATTTCTCCATTTAAGTAGGTATTTTAAATTTTCATTAAGCAATGTTTTAGAGTATTAAGTGTATAATTCTTAACACTTACTTTGTTAAATTTATTTCTATGTATTTCATATTTTACATTGGAATTAATTTTTCTTGAAATATTTGGTAGAATTCCACAGTGAGGCTATCTGGACCTGGGCTTTTCATTGTGGTAGTTTTTGATTAATAATTCAATCTTTTTACCTTTTTAGGTCTATTAAAAATTTCTCCTGGTGTCAGTTTCAGAAACTTGTCTTTTTTGGAATTTGTCCATTTCATCAAAGTTATCTAACTTATTGGCATACAATTTTCTATAGTATTTCTGATAATCTTTTTTGTTTCTGTGAAGTTGATAGTAATGTCCCCTTTTACATTACTGAGTTTAGTAGTTTGAGTATTCACCCCCAACCCCCCCCCCCACCCCTGTTTTTTTGGCTTGGTCATTGTAGCTAAAGGTTTGTCAAATTTTGTTCATCTTTTCAAAGAACCAAGCCTTGGTCTATGATTTTCTCTATTTTATTAATTTCTGCTTTAATCTTTATTTCCTTTCTTCTGCTTACTTTAGAATTAGCTTGTTCTTCTTTTTCTAGTGTCTTCAAGTGAAAGGTTATGTTTTTGGCTTGAGATATTTCTCCTTGTTTAATATGTTTACAGCTGTAAGTTTCCTTCCAAGCACTGTTTTAGCTGTGTCCCATAAGTTTTGGTATGCTGTGCCTTCATTTTCAGTCATTTCAAAGTGTTTTTTAATTTCCATTTTTGGTTTCTTCTTTGGCCCATTGGTGTGGTTTAACTTTCACATATTCATGAGTTTCCCAAATCTCTTTCAGTTATTGACTTCTAATTTTACTCTGTGTGATAGAAGAATATAATTTGTAGATTTCAACCCTTTAAGATTTCTTGACACTTGTTTTAAGGGCTAGCATATGGTCTATCCTGGTAGATGTTCCACATGCATTTGAGAAGAATGTGTGTTCTGCTATTGGGGAGAGTGTTCTATAGACATCTGTTAGGTCTAGTTGGTTTATTTTGTTGTTCAAATTTTCTATTGCCTTGATCTGCCCAGTTGTTCTATTATTGAAAGTGAGGTATTGAAGTCTCTATTATCTTTGAATTATCTTTTTCTCCCTTCATTTCTGTCAGTTTTTACTTGATATACTTTGGGGCTCTGTTAAGTGCAAATATACTTATATTAAATCTTCCTGATGGATTGAGCCTTTTATCATTATAAAATGTCTATCTTGAGTAACATTTTTTGTTTTAGTCTATAAAGTCTTTAATATCTGGTTGTTTTCTATTTGTCCCATATGTTTTTAATTTCTTTTTTCTTTTTCAGGCTTTTTGTGTTATTGAGTATTTTTCAAGATTCCATTTTATTCCCTCTATTGGATAATTTATTGTACCTCCTTTTTTTCAGTAATTGCTCTAAGGTTTGTGGTATGCATCTTCAGTTTATTACAGTGTAACCTCAAATATTATGCCTCTTCTGGAATAATGTAAGAATTTTACAACAGTATACTTTCTAGGTCTTTCTGCTCTGTCTGTTCAGAACCTGGATATCCCACAGATCGCTATGAGCTGTGGGGATTGTTCAGCTTATAACTCCCTAGTAGATGTTCTTCACCTGGTTTCATAGAGTTTCATACAGTGCATGAGCCAAAGATGCAAGGTGGCCGCAATTGGATTTCTAACTCTGGCTCTATCTAGCTTACTTACCTCTGCACCCTGCCCTGCCCAATCGCAGCTGCCTCAGCCTCCCCAGCTCAGCTCTCTGTCTCCTTAACTGCCATGCTTTGCTAGAGCTCCCTCCTCCCTGCACCACAGTCTGTAGAGTAGCTCCAGGAAGAAAGCTGGGACAATCATAGGCCTCGCCTTGTTTGTTTCACTTCTCTCAGGAGTTATAGTTCTGTGCTGTCTGTTGGTCAATGTCTAAAAACAGATTTTTCATATATCTTATTTAGTGGCCTGTTTACTGCAGAAGGGCAAGTCCAGTACCAGCTATTCCTTCATGGCCAGAAGTGGTAGTCACCTCTTTGGTTATATTTGTATTTCTTATAAGTTTATCTTTGCATTTGCCTATGTAGTACATTTTAAAATTTCTTATCATCATGTAGTTCATTGAAGGCGATATTTATTTCTTTGTACCTAGTGATTATTTTTCTCAGTGGGTAAAATGTGCTTGCAGATTACACTGCTTGTAGCATTTTTAGGGTAAACACGAATTTTTCTCAGATCTGAAACAAAGCTCTGTTATTTATTCAAACCAATATTATAGAATTCACCACTTTTTAATTATTAGTTAGATTTTAGTATATATAATTTCATTTAAGCCAGTTCTTGAATAGAATAAGAATGTGATTTAAAAGAAAAGATAAATCATATTCAGAGACTTATGTATTGGAGAGAAGTTTTCCAGCTTTGTGTCTTGTCTTGGGAGAGAACTAGATTCATGCCACCTTTATGCCAATGGTGAATTTACAATAAAAAAAGAAATAGCATGTTTCATGCATGTTATCTTTACAACCAGGAAATTCCAATATGTATCTAGTCTAAATTAGTCCCCTTATAATGTAAACTGTACCTTCTCTTTTCCTATCCTTTCGGGAAACCAAGATTAGATGGACTTGTGTTTGTCCAAGTTTCAAATTATTAGTAAAGCAATGCTATTTATCATATGGCAGTGGAAAGCAACAAATACCTATTTGAAGACTTAATATTTAAAAACCTTCCTCAGGTACTGCTGGCTGGAATAAGGCTGTATTTTTATTGGTAAAGGTCTGTATATGTAATTCTTTCTTATTGACTTTTTTTTCCCTCCAGTTAGGCCAGTAGTTTATTAAGGAACTGAGAGAAGAGACTAGAAATGGGAGAAAATAACAGATCATGTGTCCCAGGTATACTTGCGGGCCGGTCCAGGTAGAAAGAGACTCTTGTTGACTCTTCATGACTCCTTTGTTTGTTTGTTTGTTTCTGTGTTTATAGCCTCCGTGCATTTCATTATCCATGGATTAAATATGACATCCAGTTTGCTAAGAAGCGCTAGGAGATTGCTATAACAAATATGAAAATTTATTATAAAGCCACTATAAATAAATCCAAAGCAGGGATAGATAGATTAATGGAAGCAATTAGAGTTCAGAAACTGACCTTTATATATATAGAAATTTAGCATATGATAAAATTATTTCAAGTCAATGGAGGGAGGAGGAGATTATTTAAAAATTGATGTTAAGACAATGGGATAAGCATTTAAGGGAAAAATCTTATTTCATAATACACACAAAAATAAAGTCCATATGGATTAGAGAGCTAAACATAAAAATTAAATTATTAAGGAGGATATGTTCATAATTTTAAATGAGAGGAAACCCAAGCCAGAAACCACGAAGAAAAAGATTAGCTCAAGTATGCATGTGTTTGTGTGTGAAATCATATGTAGATAAAAATTACTAGTAAAATGGATGTGGCTCAAACAGTTGCTTACCACTTGGGAGGTCCTAGGTCGGTTCTTTGTGCCTCCTAAAGAAGACGAACAAGACATAACAGGCTGGTGTGGCAAGATGATGCAACGAGATGATACAGCGAAGAGAAACAATGAGGAAACACAATGAGAGAGACAACAAGCAGGAGCGGAGGTAGCTCAAACCATTGGGCACCTCCCTCCCACATGGGAGGTCCCAGGTTCGGTTCCCAGTGCCTCCCAAAAATAAGGTGAGCACACAACGAACAGACACAGAGAGCAGACAGCGAGTGCAAACAACGGGGGGAGGGGGGGATAAATAATTACAATAATATATATATATATTTTAAAGACGTATTTATTTACTTACTTTATCCATTTTATACCTGCACCCTCGACCCCGTTTTTGCTGTTTTTGTGTCGTCCATTCGCTGGGCAATTCTCTGTGTCTGTTTGCTGTCCCCTCTTCTCCTTCTTTTTCTGTCTTCACTGGGATTCGATCCTGGGGACCTCTGATGTGTGCGCCACCTCAGTTCCCTGGTTTTCAGTGCGTCTCTTCTTGGCTCTCCCCTGTGTCTCTCTCCTGTTACATCATCATCCTGCTGCATGACTTGGTGGGGCCTGGCAGCATGTGCGCCTTCTATATTTTTTATTTTACTGGGATGTCCCGGGGATTGAACCCAGGTCCCTCCATATGGCAAATGGATGCCCAACCATTTGAGTGACATCCACCCTCAATATATATATATTTAAAAGCCTAAAAAGTTCTACAGTAAACTCTTAGCAGTTTATCTTAAGGTGTAGGGTTAGAAGGGGATTTTACTTTAGTCTTTATTCCTGTCTGTGTTGATTTTTACAATTAGTATGTGTAACATAAAATTGGGAAAAATTTTAATTTTGAAAAAAAAAGAAAGAAAAGAGGTGATAATGGATATTGCCTAGGTATACATGTTGAAACAACAATAGTGATGGTACCCAGGCCACTGTAAGTGTGTCATATGTATTAACTTCTTTATTTTTTAAAATTTTTAAAATTTTTTATTTTTTATATATCTCTATATTTTTAGGATTCATAGATTAGATAAATGTTACACAGAAATTCCAGGTGTGTCCATATGCCACCCCCCCACATCTCCCACAACCTCCCCCATACACATCCCTCATCAGTGTGGCATAACGCCTGTGATAGATATACACATTTTGGGGCTTTGCCATCAAGCATAGATCATAGTTCAGTCTGTAGACGACCCTCTCTCCCACACAGTTCTGCATGATACATGATGATACAAAATGCCCTACAACCTCCATTGTAACATCACCCACGACAATTCCCAAGTCCCAAAAAAACCCTGCATTACAATTGCCCTTCCCTCTCCCTGCCCCCAAAGTGTCCAGTGACCCTGGCTCCACATAATTTTGCAATTTCTTCCATTGCATATATCACAAGTCTATAGCAGGACAACAACAAGTCCATTCTAGTCCATAGTTCTTCCCCCAATCCCGAGGAGTCTGGGATGGTGATGTCCCCTCCACCATCAAGTGAGAGGGGGCTTATATCCCGTGGATACGATGGAAGAGATTATCCTGCCTGCAGCTGCAGGCTCTCTCCATTCCCCAGCATAGCCGTCGTCCATCATCATCTCCCCACTAGGTGTCCTGGGTGAGTCCATTGAGTTGTAGAGTAGGAGTTGCAGGTCCACAGAATCTCTGGACCCAGTTGGCACATGGACAGCCCGTAGTCTCCGGTCTCTGGAAGTACACCTAAAACTCTGGCATCAAATATAGGTTTGAATAGAAGAGACAGATGGACCATGTACAGTGAAGACATATTTCGGTCAGACTCTGTCACTCTCAGGAGCAAGGATTCCAAATTAGGGCCCACTAGTAAGGCACCAAACTCTGGGGCTATCTGCCCTGATATAGGACCTGGATATCTCCAAAGCCCTCAGGAGGCCCTCTGTTTGGGGTGCTATCCATATTGGAAGCCTAGGAGGTCCTACTGGGATCTGCATAAGTGTTACCTCTGAGTTGACCTCCCGACTCACTTTGAAGTCTCTTAGCCCTATGAACTCATTTGCCTTTACCATTTCCCACTTTTATTCGAAGTCTTTTTCCAGTCGTACTGCCCGTTGGCATTTGTTAGTAATCCCTCGTTGCCAGGGAGGCTCATCCCCGGAGCAGTAACTTCTTTAAAGCTCACCACATCCTATCATTATCCCCATTTAAATAGTAGGATAGGTGGTCTAGAGAGGTCACACAGCTAGTAACTGGTGGAAATAGAATTCAAACTCAGACAGTCTGGCAGCAGAACTGAAGTCTACTGAAACTACTGTACTATGTTAGCTTTCAGAAAAATCACTGCCTGGACATAGACATAATATTCCTTGTCGATCCAATTTATGGCCACTCTTCTAGACATGATGGAAGGCCCAGCTATGAATAGGGATTGAAATGTGTGTCTGTTTTCATAACATAAGAAAGGTATGTCTGAGATAGGAAGGGAAAAAATGGAATAATTTACATCCTACCTGGTAGACTGATGGTAAATCAAAGTACCTTCTCTTCCCTGTAGTCCATGGTAAATTATTATGATCATTTTGCAGATATTTTTGACTGCATAGAGTTTTTATGCACTGAATTTCTCTTTTCTTTCCTTGAACACACGGGATATGTGAGCCTGACATATAAATAGCCTTCTCTTTTGTCCAGAAGAAAGTTTTCTTTGCTCTCTTTCCATCAAAACAGCAGGTTAACACTTTGACATGTTAATATTTAAAAACCAAGAACAAAATTGCCAACTGAAGAAAAATAATTTGCAGATAGTACCCAAGGGCATCTTGGGATGAACAGTTTATGGTTGACAAATTCAATCTAGATCATAGACATCGACAATAATATTAATTTCTCCATCAGCAGTAAGAGCAGAGCAATCATGGACTTGGAAAGACAATCAAAGCTGAGGAGAAAATTGCATTTAGAGAAGTATGAGTATAACTGCTTCTTATAAGTACTGTAAACTCTTTGAGTATAACCAAAAGAATATTTTATTGGGAATCATAAAGACAAAGGGGAAAGAGAAGAGGAAAACCATGTCATTGTATTGCACTATAGTCCTCTCCCATGTAACAAATGCTATAGGATTTACACAAATATTTCCTTTCTTCCTCGGGGATTCTGGATCTGATAAAGGAGGTTTAGTGATACAGGTTTAAATATAGTGATCTAAATTCCCAAGGTGTTGGTTGGTTTGCCCAGTTCTACTGCCCTAGAGCACACACCTTTAACCCTGCAAACCCACAGGAGAGCTTAAAGAAGAGTGCAGGGAGCCCAGGGTGCACCCAGGCCCTCTACTGAGAAATCAGAGTGCAGTGCCGTGGGAGAAGCCGGCATGGATTACACGGGGAATAATGGGAGATGGGGTTAATCACTGCCCCCCCCCC
>PVKH010030576.1:0-12467 GCA_004027955.1 Chaetophractus vellerosus
CCCCTCCCCCCCGTATGGGGACCCACCGAGTCAGCTCACTGCACGGTGGCCTGCCTGCTCGTGGGGGCTTGCCCTGCCCACGGTGGCTTTGCCCTGCCCGTGGCAGCCTGCCCGCTCGAGGAGGCCCCAGGAACCAAACCCAGGGCCTCCCATTTGGTAGACTGGTGCCCTACCAACTGGGCCACAGCCGGCCCCGTGGCGGTGCACTTTTGAATTCCTAGCAGCTTGTATAGCACTTGGCCCGAGTAGGCACCCCTCCCTAATCTCCATCCCCAGCCCCAGCCCCAGGGTCTTTAGTGAATTGACAAGTGCATATTATCCTTAATTTTCAAGTACCTGAATTCTGGTTCATGAGGCTCAAAAGCCAGGGTTAACAGTGGGGGAAAAAGTATAACTTTATCTATGGCCCCTGAAATACATTAACTGCCTTCAGTCACACCCGGAGGTATTTGAGCATTTCTCATTACAGAGTCCAGGACAATGGAGCACAGCCTATTTAACCTGAAAGAGATGTCCAAAAGTCAGTTGGTCCACACGTTCTTTGACAGATATGGGAAAGAGGGCCTGCGAGGGGACCTGACAGGCCTAAGGCCACCCAGGGGCTGATGTCTGAGCTCTGCTTCAACCCCTAGTAAACATTCCAGTAGATTGTTTCTCCTCACCGAATTGTTTGTCCAGTGAGCACTGGAGTCATTTTTGCTTTCTCCATACTGCTTTCTGAGTTGTCCATTTTGGATTCTCAGTAAACATGAAATAAGAGTTTAGCATTCTCTTTTTCACAAAGGGTATGAAGGAATAAAGATAGCCCTGATTTGGAGGCTACATGAAAGAAGAGTCTGCTCGGCCTCCTATTGAAGTATTAAAAAGCAAAATTTTGCCTCTTCATCTTTGTTTCCTTCTTGCCCTCTTCCTTCACTGTCAACCACTTCTTTGCTCCCTTTCCCTCTTCTCAAGGTGGTGGAGCATCTACCCAATTTATCTGTTGGTTTGGAAAGTATAATAATTCAAAGTAGTAAGCATCAGTAGCTCTTTCTCTTCTCTTCTCTCTTCCTGAAACACTCCTCCCTCCGTTCCGCCTGGCCAATTCTTGCTCACCTTATAGGGAAAGGCTCCAATTGCATTGACTGCCAGGCTTTATCATGTCCTTTTTGTCAGAGTACTCTTATTTATTGTAATTTGTAATTAAAAAAAATTTTTGTGGTGTACTTACTCACTTTAATGTCTGTCTTCCCAACTGGACTGTAAGTCCCCAAATTCAGAGACCTTTTGCTGTGTTTTACACCGTTGCGTATCCATTACCTAGCCCATGGCACTGAAACAATAGGTACTTGATAAATTTTTGTTTAGTATGTTAATTAATTAATTAAGCAATGATTAGTAACTGTTAGGTCTGTGTTTGAAAAGTGACTATTGGAAGGACCCTGTTCCTTTAGACTTTACCTGCAAATTAAGAGAACGCTTATATCCCTGAGGCTTAACTCCATACCCAGGGGTTATTTTATCCGTGCCTAGTCGTAATCTGCCCCCTTGCTGATATCACAAACTCTTTCCTATTATCTTTATTTTTACTTTCCCCAGTACAAGTTTAAGTCCCTGTGTCTCTGGACTTCTAATACCTCAGCTTGTTTTCCTTCTGGATAATGATTTCCCCTCTTCTTTTTGGCCCAGTGCATTTGGCACGCTCTCATATTAACTGAGTTCTGGAAAACTTTTAGGATTTCTTAACCTCTTTACACCACGGACTCCTTTGGAAATTTTGTGAAACATAGGGATTTACTTTTCAGAATAATTTTTAATGCATGTAATAAGAAAACACATTAAATTACAAAGAAAGTCAATTTTACTGAAATATGGTCCCCCAGGACCCTCACTTCTCATGAATGCCCCTAGGAAAGACCTGGATTGACCAGGATTGGCCCCTCCCATCCCCATTTGAGGCTCTGGTCCCAAGCAGTTGGAGGATAGGCTGGTTGTTCAAGATTGTGATTTTAGGCAAATCTATTTGGACTTCTGTATTTAAGTTAAAAATCAAGGTAAACTAAAAATCAAGGTAAACTATGTTTGTAAAAATCCAAATAATTTGATTGTTAACCTTTAAATATCAACCTCAATTTCAGATATGTTCTGTCAAGTATCCAATTTGTCTTTAAAGATGGTTATATTTATTTATTTATTTTTAAAGATTTATTTATTTTATTACATATCTCCCCTCCCCCCCACTGCGGTGAGGCGCCGAGACTGGTCACTGAGCAGGCGTGGCTTTCCCCACTTGTGGGCAGCTTCTGCTTCCATTCACGGCCGGCTTTCAGTTCGCGGGTATCTGGCTGCGCTCCATTTGCGGGCGACCTGCCCTGCCTGTGGCGGCTTTTGCCTTGTCCGTGGCAGCTTTTTGCCCTGCCCACGGCGGCTCTGGCCCGCCCATGGCGGCTTGCCCTTCTCAAGGCAGTCTGCCCGCTAGGAGAGGTCCCCGGGAACCGAACCCGGGGCCTCCCATGTGGTGTGCCGGCGCCCTATCCACTGGGCTATCCAGCCGGCCCCTGGTTATATTTAATTTATTGATCTGAAAAGTGGATCATTATAATTCAATAATTACCACTTATGGCAAGTGCTAAAAGGAGAGCTGCCATGTGGTAGAGTAAGATTTTCCAACCCAGGGCACTTAATCTACAGATGCTAATAGCAGTTGAACCAGTGCCTTCCTCAGCAGGTCCTGGGTGGCAGAGAGGATTGCCTGTGCTCCCCAAGGTTTTGCTGGAGTTTCCATGGGCTTTTGTGGGTGATGAAGGCAAATGATAGAGAAAATGAGCCCCAGTGGGACAGGCAGAGTAATGAGAGCATGGAAGAAAAAGAGCATAAACACTTAAAGCTGCTTTGTGATTCTGATACTGAAATTAAGTCTTCCCAATAAGGAGAGGTCCAATAGAATAAACGTAGCTGTGGTGCACTGGAAAGAATCTTATGCTTGGAGCTGGAAGATTGAGTTCAAATACTGGCTCATGCTCTGTGCCTTGCACTTTGCACAAAGGGCACTATGTAAAATTTTATGGAGCCTTCTAATCATTCTCCTCATTGTCTGGAGTCATCCCCATTCTCTTCAGATTGCAAGCTCATGGAGGAATGCTTAATTTAACAAGCATTTATTGAGTATTTACAGTGTGTCAGCACTGTTAAAACCTCATTTTAGGTGCTACACCATATTTCACATAATTCCCTGAACAAAAATTGAATTTAACAATGTATATTTGAGGAGTTCCTATAGACCTATGATGTGTTTCCACATAAGTACCTATAGTGTGCTCCCCCTATTCTTTCAACTGTATATTTGATAGAGACTTAAATTCCCCCATTTTTTCATATAACGTACATTAGAATGGCAAACAATTTTAGGAATATTTAAAATACATGAAAGAATGAACTGTATCCTCAAGCACTACAGAAGCATACATTTACATACAACCAATTTGTATGGTAATCATAAGCCATCCTCCATCCAGAATTTCTCAGCAACACGAATCCAGTTTGAATTTATCGGGTGTATTCAAAAGTAATATAATTTTAGCTACAAATTTCCCCAAATTGGTGGGAGCAGGAAAGCTGTCCCTTTTATCTCAGCCTTCCCTCCATCTTGAATGGACTGCCCATTCAAAATCATACTCATCCAAAACCCAAGTAAAAACTTTCTCTTTTGTGAAGCCATATTTTGAATGCTCACCAAATAGAAATATTTGTTCCTTCTTTCCCTCTATTTTAGTCCTTAATAATCTTCATTTTTCATTTACATATGTGTCTCTAGTTAATTGCAAATTCCATGAGATCACGGAAGAGATGCAGTTCTCTCTTCTTGCTAAATATCTAATCCAATGCCTTGAAATAGCAGTGCTTTAAAAATAATGATTGAATAGATAAATGAATGAGTGAGTGAATGAAGCTGAGAGAACATTACTTCTCTATTCAATAAATATTTTTTGAATGACTCCTGGGCTACTGTGTACATGCACTATGTTAAATCCTGGATATGGAGTGGTGAACTTGTACTTGCTATCACAGTGCTGTATAATGTTACCATAACACTTACAGTGTCTTCTCAAAGTTAAGAATATTTCCATCCCCAGAAGTATAGGGATTCCACCATCTTTGAAGATGTATGGAAAAATCTGTGGCTCTAAAATATTAATTCTCCTTAAATTATAGAGCTGAGCCTTTGAGAAATATAGTAGGCATAAAGAAAACAGTGTGATGCTGCTGCCTAAAAATATTAGACATGAATTATATCAAAACAGCACTGCTGATTTGGGGGACACCAGAGATTCTAGTACTCAAAATAGACTCCGAACCATTTCTTGCTTGAAATCCTTATGTTTATAATCTACTACTCCTCCTTCCCCCCTCAAATGAGTATTCAGAGAATTAATTATTTTAAAGTACTTTGCAAATGAAAGACCTATATAAATTCTAAGTGGTATTATGTTGTGAGTAATGTGCCAATGAAATATGGACAAAAGCACCAATTTGCTAAAGCCTGCACTGATGTATTAAACCCCTGCTGTACAACAGTACCTCTGGAAAGCCTTTTACATTCTTTCCTTTAGATATTTGAATTAGCAATTAAAAATAATTATATTGCAGTACTGCTTGTGATGCCAGTCAAGAATTCTGCACTCAACAACGTGGGACGTGGCCTTTGAGTTCCAATTACCAAAGAGTACACTTTTCTCTTTCCTCTTCAAAGAAAACATTACATCTGAATCAGTCTAACAATCCAAAAGACTGCTTTTATTTCTTTTAAAAAATTTTTACTTTATGGCATATTTTCTGGAAAGTGAATGAAACATTCCTGTTTGTGGGCTATGACTCAGATTGCAGGGAAATTCTCCTAGCCAAAGAAGTGTCCTTTTTTTGAAGCAGACATAATTATGCATTAAGTCTAGTACTTACTTTACTTTTGCTTGATAACATGTGTGGGTAGAAGGGATAGTAAGGTTTTAATAATATGTTTGCTGTGTGAAAAAGAGACCTGAATAAAGAAATTTGCACAAAATAATTTGAAAGAAGTTAAGTTACCTCATAACCAGGCACTCTGTTGATTACCTGGATTTTATTCCATTTGTAAACCTGTATGTAAAATTGTATTCTATGGGTCTACACTATAAGGTCTTCAAAAATAATATCAACATAAATGAGGTAAGAGGATTAGATATAAAGTCCAAATATTCCTTTATCTTTTTCTCTTCTGAAATGTAAGGTTTGGACTTTAAAGATCATTTCATTTGTTTTCAAATTTGATAGTATTAGAGAAATTTCCATGAAAATGTCAAAAGGAAGGTAAAAATTTCATGCAAAATTATAGATTACTTATTTATGTGCACAAGATCTGTAAAGTACAATTATTTCATTCATTGTGAAGGCATAATGCTCGATACAAATAAAGAACCTATGAAACTAAAGAAGTATTAACCTCTTATATTTTGGTATTTCATGTTAACTCACTAAATCATGGCAAATTTCGAAGTTTTGTTTTTAAAATAGAATGAAATATCTCTATTGCAGTATTTTTTATTCAGACTTGTATTGGAATGGCTGTGCAAATATGGGAATATTTCTGATAAAAATAGTCTGTACAAATTTTTTATTTCGACAAGTATTTCGAAGGAAATATTTTGATTTCATTTAAGATTGACTATTTGTTAAAGAACAAATCTAGATTCACCTTTAAAAATGTGCCATCAAAACAACCTTTCTAGGTTAACATGTTTTGCTGTAGTTTCTTGTTGAAACACCTCATTAGCACCCAATCAATAGTTTCCCTTCTTTGATTTTATTCAGCTCCTATTACTTGGACAGAAAATTTGGGAGAGATGTAGATATTAATCTGATCCATCTACATTTGTAGATTCTGTCTCTAAATTCTTCTTAAATGTAACACATTTTATTTTATTTTTTAGGTCTTTTTGAGGTTGACCAATTATATTGGAGAAAGTTCCTGTAACCATAGGGCATTGGTTATTGCTGGCAGAGGCCTGAGAAGATACCTGGCATACAAGAGGTGCCAATGATTATTCAGTTATGATGGCCTAGTAGTGATAATGTTGACAAAATTACCATGTGGTTTTGTAGTGGATAGATAAGTGTACATGGAATGGGAAAATCCAGTTTTTAGTTTCATCGCTATCAGTGATCCAAGCTAAAGAGGGCAACGCATTGCCAAAAGACTCTAGGTGAGATTCTCTTGGATAAAGTCTGCCTTTGAAAGACAGAGACAGTGTGCAGGAGTGAGTGAGAGCTAGCAAGGGCAAGAGTGAGAGCCAGTGAGGCAGGGTTCATTCCGTCCTTGTTTTGTATAACTAGAAATAATGCCCTTACAACTGCATGGACCCCTAGTCTTTGTAGGATATTTAACATTATAGGGTGCACTGGTATCCTTTGAAGCTTTGGGTTCTCTGAGAGTGTATGCCCCGAGATGACTTCTTTATCTTATGTGTCCCAAGAAGCCCTCTTGTATTTTTGTATAAATATTATATTTTATCTGGAAGTAGTTACCCAATATGATTAAAGTTCCTTGCCCTGTTCATTTGGAAGATTAATGTTGCTTGTTTTATTCTTTTATTTAATTGTTGCAGAACTTGTACCTATGCAGATATTAATCTCTCCAGGCAAAAAATATGTTAGAAAACCTGTTTGAAAGCCAAAATGCACTCTAAACATTCAAATGAGAAATTACAATATCTATATGAAATCTCTTATACTTTACTTGTAAGTGAAGAAATTATTCTACTTTCATAAGCTCTGATGTTATTTAGAGTTCTACCAAGCTGGGTTGTTTTGTTTCTGTGCCCAAAGCAGATGGGACACTACACACAAAAAGGAGAAAGAGGAGAGGAGTGACAGCAGTGACGGACCTGAAAGTTAGGAGAAGCAACCCCAAATCAACAGAAAAGACAGGGACAGTTCAGTGAATATTAGAAAAACTTCCACATGAAAAAGAGAAATGCTTGAAAGGTGATAAAAACTCCAAATTGTTCATAAACAGCAATCTAGTATGTTATTTCTAAGAAGTCCAATTTACTGAGCTTTTACTCAACTGAATCGCTCTCTTCAAAACATCATAAAATTTGCCACTGCTTTTTGTTACAGAAGATCTCAAACTGATAGTAAATCAAAAAAGAATACCTACTAAATCAAATTGGCACTGAGGACATGAGGATGCAGGGATGGAAAGATATATGAAGTTTTATTTTAGAAACGCCTATTAGAATTAGGCTAGAATTTAACACTGTAGAGAGCACCAGAAATCCCCCAGGCACTTACACTTCATTTTCTCTTCTGCTCAAAAATTGTAACAAGTAATTTTTCATATAATTTTCTTTTATTTCCCAAGAGAAAGTGTTTTTCCTCCTCCACACCCTGCCTCTTTTTTTTTTTTTCCTTTAGAAAACATCACAAGGGCACAGACTTAGAGTAACCAGAGAAAACCTTGATTGACTTAAATGAAATCTCTCCCTGACTTTCATCTCTCCTCATCTCACTATGGAAGAGATTTAAATTAAATTCTGAGAAAACATTTGATCAAAATCACTTCCTAGAAATCAGTTGTTCAACTAGCATATATAGATATATATTTATACATACACAGGCAGATATACATATATGTTATATGTTTTTATATAGATGGAGAAAGGGAGACTGGCTTTACAAATTAGAAAATTATATAGATCTTTAAAGTATTTCCCCTCATATTTATCTCAATTCTTTAGACATTAAGGGGATGGTATAAATATATGAGTGAATAAAGGATATTTTCCTTTAATATCCTATTATTATATTTGTACTGTAAGTGAAAACAATGTAGAAAGAGAAGAGACCCAAATGTTTCTATTTTTATTTATTAAGCCAAATTATTATCACTAAAGACATTTTAACAGCAACCAAATTCAAAATATAGAGTTGCACTGTCCTCAACCAAATTATCTTTAATTTCTTTTATAAAAATTGGAAAAGAAGGATACTGATTCTATGGAACACATTGTTTTATGGTTGTGACTGTATGATACCAGACAACTCTGTGAACACCTAAAATTTTTTTATTGATTTTCTTGATACTATGCCCAATACAGAGCTCCTTTATATTTGAAAAGAAACCATATGGTTTGGCAATAGCTAACTGGGTTAATATGTGAACAAAGTAGGTCTTAGAAAGTCATGAATATTATGATGAACAAACTGCTGATTCTGAGTGTGATAATGAGTGATTTTTAACTTAATGTGGGATTAACTAAAATTTGGTAAAAGAGCCATTTGCACATATTTGTATCAAATTAGCTTTGGAACCATGTGTCTAAACCAATTCAAAATACTATTTAAGTAGAAATTAGAAGGCAATGGGTTATGATTTCACAGTCAAAGCTCAAAATATTTTCAAGTATAGCACACTTTGCTCTTATTGGACTTTGGGGAAAGACTTTCTTTTTTTTCCCCTTTTGAATTAAGATTCACAAACTGTTCCTCCTGGAGTTTTTTGTCAAAGGTTACATATATTTAGTATTTTGTTAGAACTTGGAAAGAATGTACTTCTATGGTAATTTATATCTATATATTTATTTTCACCTACTTGTTTCCATAGATTTCTCTCATTTGTACTTTTAATATTTACCTTTTGATTTATATTAGTAAGCCAGCTCTTCCCAGGTCATTTATTTGAGGAAAAGGTCAGATTTGGGGGGAAATATGCTAGAACACGCCTCTGGCTTTAGTACTATTTTTTAAAAAAAGAAATAACATCCACAAGATTCCCAAACTCTTATGCCCATTAAAAGTGTTTCATAGAAAAATTATTCATAGATGAATGTCATAGAAATATATGCATATATTTAAATATCCAAAAAGTTCTCCTAATTAGTGGTATTAAATCACCAGATGAACATGGAAAAAGCCATTTATTGATGTACCAATAATGTAGTCAATGAAGATTGATGTATCTTTCCTTTTGAGGACTATTTTAAGATGGGGAAGAATAATTTAATGCTACTTAATGAACAAGGGCTAATGACAGTGTATATGTAAATAGATGGATAGGCATACATGTATATATACAGGTATATACATATATGTATATATGTAGGTATGTATATATGCATATTATATATGCATATATATGTTTTTAAAGTAAATAACTTTATGGCTCACCAGGCCAGAACTAATTCTAAGACCAAATTATTAATAAGAACTCAAGCTATACATAACTATGTGGAGGCTTTTTTTTTTTTTTTAAAACAGAGTCAGTTTAATAAAACAGTGTGTGTAGCTATCTGTTCTTCATAGCACGTAGAATTTTCCAGCTTTTCACAGAATAAGTATCATGATGTGATGGAGATCAGAGAGGTCAGTTCCTGGTCCTGCCGCTACTAGTTGCCACCCCTGCGACTTGGGCAAATCAATTCTCCTTTGTACGTCTCGGCTTTCTATTCTAAAAAATGGGAATCCTATCCATGCTGTGTTAGTTCATTGGGAGGTCGTGAAGATCAAGTGAGGTAATGACTGTGGAAGGACTCTGGAAACCCTAAACTTCTATTCATAGGTAAATGGTGATATGGGTATTGGTTGGTCAAATGCTCAGTAAGTTTCTGAGTGAGTTTAAAGATAAAGGGCACATAATTGTGCAGCCTACTCTGCTAGAAAATACCTATTTTATCCAAGTCCTGCATATTATCCAGAAAAGATTAGTAGTAATTCCGAAGGGAACCATGATTAATGTAGTGTGGACCCTGTTGCACCACATTAACCTTATGCTCTCCAATGATGGGCGTCATCCGGCAGATGCGGTGGTGTGCTTCACCCACAGCGAGCTCTGTAGTAAGTCTGTGTACAAGCCATTGTCTACCAACGTATATGGCTTTTGGCTCCTTTTATATGTTATGTAGACTAGTAAACCTTAATGCAAGTAAAAGATATAGTGGTATATTACTTAGCTAAATATGTACACCTTCTTCAAAAAATGCTATTACCGTTATCAAAATGAGAGGTAATTTGGTGATATACTGAAAAGGCCTTCTTTTTAAAAATTGCCAATGAATTGGTGAAATCTTTTAGCAAATGAGACATTCTAGTAATTGAGCATTTAATATATCCCAGGTACTGAGCTAGGTGTTTTATGTGTATTGCCTCATCTAATCATCGGCACATTTTGGTGCTGTAAGTACTCTTATTAACTCCATATAAGAAGTAAGAAGGTGAATCTCAGAGAAGAAAAGAAATTTATCTAAGTTTGCACAACTAATAAATGCTATACTGCAGAGCTGGGCTTACCTGACTTCAAAAGGCTTGCCCTTAATCATTGTACCTAGCAATTGTCCTCTAAAAATACATGTAACTCCCACAACTTCCTCTTCATTCACTATTTGACTAAAAGCACTTATTCCCTCCCCCCAATCCAAAGCCATCATTATCGTGTTGATTTAATATAAAGGTTGATGAGTTGGCATTGTAGTGTAGCCAAAAGAACTTGGGATGAGATAGAAGACCCGTGTCCAAGTCCAAGCTCCTATGCAAGCAAAGCCATCTTGCAAATGTCACTTAATCTCTTTCAGCTTCAGTTTTCTCAACCAGAAAAAAAAGGTAATAAAACCTGATCCAAGGGGTTATTGGAAGGCTGAAAGAGGCACTGTCAGTTATGTAATAAAATAATAGTTACCATACTTGGAATTGATTTCTCTTTTTATACCCTGTTGGGTAAATTCTATTTATTCCTCTAGTAGGGAGAGAACTTATATTTGTTGAACTTCTGACATGTGCTGAGTGCTTTATTTACTTTACTTAATTAATAATAACAACAACCTTAGGAGTGAGATATTCTTACCTTAATTTTGTAATGAATAAACAGAGGTTTTATTCCCACATGATGCAAATATTAAGAGGTGGAGTCAGAAATCCTACTTCAGACTCTTTATTCTTTTCTTCTGCAGGCTGGAGCTAGGTTTCTGCAGTACCCAGCAAGAGTCCAGTCTGCTCCTCACATGGGCTAGCTTTGTGTGATCTTTACATTCTTAGCCTGCTTGAATCTTTGTCTTGTTTTTTAATCTTCTTCTTCATACTTTCCAATGGCTGCTGCTTCTTACCTTTCTTTTGTCATAGAAGCTGAATGGTGCTGTCCTGCCTTCTCTAATCACCAGTCGCATTGCCAATTTTGTTTTCTTTATAGCACTTGTCATTGTCTGTAATTACTTAAACGTTTATCTAGGTATTGATTGACTCCTCCACAAGGATGTACACTCCAGGAGACCAGGGACCTTGTGTATCTTGTTTGCTCTTACATCACAGCATTTAGATCAGGGTCTGGCACAGTAGGTGCACTTTCAATAATTGTTTAATGAATGAATAGACCTGTTTTCTGTATGGGCTGATCAGATCATTTAATATATAAACTTCATTTTCCTGAATGATTATCAGTGTTTTCTCTGAAGGGCACCTAATTTCTTGGGTTTCTTGGTGCTAACAGGCTTGAGTACCAGTGAGGAATTTGAATCTGTGCTGGGCCAGAGGCAAGAGTACTCTGATAAGGGATCTCTTTTGGCATTGTGGTTTATGATTCTTAGCTCTGATAGCATAGAGGTCGTGGTACATTTGTAAACTCATGAGGAAGTTTTGAAGTCACTTGAAATGCAAAGGTAGTGCTTATATCTTGAGTACATAGTTTGTAGCCAGTCTTTAAAGTGCCTTTCCAAACAGAAAAGTGAATCTACAAAAATGGTCCATGTGCTTGGTAACCAACACAAACCAGGGTGGCTAACAAAGAGTCTTGTCTGCTTTGTTATTTAAAACTCATTGCGAAAAGGACTGGTCTGAGCTCTGCTTGCTTGAGTGCATCGATCATAGTCAGAATCCTAATTATAAAAGATTTATAGTTGATGATTCAAGAAATTGGGTGGTCATGGCTGAACTTTCAGGCTTTTCATTGAAAACGTGGAATTATCAATTAAGGTAAGTATCCTTTGTGTTTTGAATGGAAATTTCATCTGAATAGCATCTGTACCAAAAGACCATACTATAATTTAGTGATGATTTTAAAAAATTAATCTTATGCATAAATCTAATTCTTGAAGGAAGACTCATGTATCCCTTGGGAGAATAGAATCTTCTCTGTTTTGTGTTCCTCTTAAACAACACCCAGATGGTTTATGTAATTGTACCACAGCTTTGATAATATTTCTTGATGACTAGGTATAATCTGCATTAATTGCTATAAATTGCTCTGGTTTCTTGCTTTGAAATATTTTTCTTCTCTTAGGTAATTGTATTTTGTGAATGATGGATTCAAACAGAGTAGTACTACAATTCACAAGCTTACTTTTTAGTACCCACATTTTGCTTGAAAACTTGTCACTTCTGCCCCAAATTATATTTATAATGAGCACTCCAAACCCTGAGGCAGTTTGGGCCTAATTTTCATTCTTTTTTTTTTTTTTTTTTTTTTTTTT
>PVKH010030577.1:0-12457 GCA_004027955.1 Chaetophractus vellerosus
TACCAGGATAGGGGCAGGGTTAAATCCCTCCCTCAAGCCAACCACAGTTCGTGATGGCTATGATATGTGCCTCCGCGTTCTGCAGACCACTAAGTGTGGCTTTTAAAAATACCACTGTCTGGACACTGCTTGCTCTTGACCACCCCATTCTTGCCACTCCACACCTTGCTTTCTAACCTATCTGTACCAGATGTTTCATACGCACACCCCAACACATTCTGTCCCTAACCTCTAGGCCTTTGCAAGTGCTACCTAACCCCTGCACCTGACTATCCTTCCTTCATGTGGTGAACTCCTGCACACCTTCTTGATTTAACTCAAACATCATCTCCCAGAATTGTCTCTGCACTTCCCCCAGGCCCAAGTGTGGGACAAGCATACCTTCTCTCTGTGCCAATAGCATACTGTGCTAACTTGTCCTGATTCTCAACTGAGGAGGCTGGACAGGAGAGACATTGCCTCAGTGTTCCTCTCTCCATTCTGGGGAAGGGAACATCTCTCTTCCTTTCTCCCCCCTTTTCCTTCCCCACCAGTCCTCACCACCTACCAGAATCACAGTCATCATGAGCAGCTATTACTGATAGACTGCATTTTTCAGATATTTTGAGCGGGAAAAAAGATAGAGAACTATCTTTACAGTTGTATTGTAATTTTTGCTTTACTTACCTGTCTCACCTACTAGGCCTTTAAGAGTGGGAACTGTGTCTCTTTTGTTTTTCAAATCAATTTATTTACTTAATTACATAAATATTTGGATAGAATTGAAACAAGATGTTTATCCACAGCTTTAACCTGGTGTTTTATTGTGGCATCTTACTCTGTATTATATACTGTGAATTAACTTTAAAAATTTAAATCCTGTAAACATTTTATGAATTGCAATTTTAATTTTGTCACTGATTTCCTTAATATAGATGCTTAATATACATAATTTTTGTAAATCATTTTAGAATATCTTCATTTTTAAAATAAATCTCAAAAAATGTAAGTGGTCAGGCCTTGCTTGACTTCTGAGTTTCCCTCTTTTATGCTCTGGATGGGGAAGGAGAGGAGAGGAAAAGCAAATGAAAGGGATAGGCAGTGCATCCTAAAGGTGGAAAACTCGGTGTAAGGTGACCTTGCACTCCCACAGAACTGTATACCACAGATTCTTCTGAAATTATAGGTAGGTTTAGGGGTTGTGATGCTGGATACCTGAGGAAGCAGCCACACAGTATTATTAACCTCAAAGCTTAGAAAGGTTAAGCAACTTGCCCAAGTTCACACAGTAAGAAAGTAGAAGAGCAATATGGAGTAGAAATTTTAACTAGGAGTCAGAAAACCTTGGAGCTAGTCCTAATTTACCATTAGTTAGCTACATGACCCTGTGCAGGTTATTTAAGCTCTGCAGGTCTGTGTTCTTATTTGTACAATGTGAAATTGGAATACTCAGAGTCCTTTCTATGACAAGGATTCCCTAAATGTTAAAAGTAGTAGAATCTAGAAAACTGTATAATTTAATGGAACTGTCTTTTTTTTTTTTTTTTTTTTTTTTACCTCTGTATCCTCAAGGCCCATAATGGGGAACAGAACTTTATACATGTATAGTCATAATGGATGACTAGTTGGATGGATGAGCAAATAAACATAATTTAAAAGAGAAGGTACCTGGTGACATACAAAATGTGGAAACAAAATGAAATGAGAACCAAAATGAGGGAGAGTTCACTTACAGCCGGAAAAAAATCAGAGGAGCTTTACGGAGAAAGTGACTATTGAACTGAGACTTAAACAGTCTTGTGATTACGAGTTGGGTGTTCCAGGCAGAGGAACAGGAAAAGTTCTATTTAACAAATTCACCAGAACCTTCTCTATCTAAAGGATGCAGTTTCTTTATAAATCAACACTTTGAAGGGCTGAACACTTGTTCCAATAATATCCAACCTCTGAATGCTTTTGGAACCATCTTCAAGGCCTGCCTACATAGCCACTAAAGAAAATCTATCTCAGTTGGCTTTTTAATTTAAATTTTAAACCTAACTCTTGTCTATCCAGCTTGATTTCCCATTCTACTGTTCCTTCAAAGGCTGTATACTTATGATTCACACACATAGTATGTGCTCAATATGTTGAATGTGAGTAAACTAGCAAACAGAATTGCCAGCACTAGGGACAATAAAAATATTACATCACTTCATCATAGTCACCACTTTATGGTGAAGAAGAATTACCTGGTGGGGGAAAAAAGAAAAAAAGGAGAAAAAACCACCACTTATTGACTGTGTAACCCTGTGCACATTATTTAACCTTGCTGACCTTCAGTTCCTCTTTTGCAAAATGATTTTAGCAACAGTTGCACCCTAAGTCTATTATAAAGATCAAATGAAACAACTATTGAGTCAAACCATATGACCTAGCCATTTTGTGGGTGAAAGAGCAGCCATTTAATATGGTTCAACTTAATGGAACAGTGATTAGAATATAGTAAATGCTCAGTTTATGTTAAGAATAAATCTTTAATGTAAATATGTGATAAATGCTAGTTTAGTTCTTAGTTATATCATTTAATAGCAGTTTATGAGCAAGTTAATTATTGTTCTAATACAGTGTCCTCATCTGTAAAATGTGCTTGATGATACTTGCCTTGCAGGTAACTTATGAGGATTAAGTAAATTTGAAATATCTGTTACAAAGAAGGAACTCAACAAATAGAAGCCAGTATGATTGTAAAGCCCCGGGATTTATAAAAAGGCTACAGTATTGCAGGAAACAATGATAGAGAGACAGTTTATTCAAGAGCAGGTTTCAGCCATAGGTATTCCAGTCTCACGCTGGACTATTCTTTTGAAAAATCCTATAAGCACACACATAATTCTAAGGAAATGATGTGTTGGAGCTGACTTAGTTAAGGCCAAGTGGAGGACTGAGTGGCTGCTTGCCAGAAGCCGTTGACTTTTGAAGGCTCTGGAATGTCAGGGAGTCTGGTTTATACTGTCTGAGTCAATTTAAGTAACTAGAATGCCTGAAGTCTAAAAATTCTATTCAAACAGTAACCTTCATGATCAAATTAAAAGTACATGTTTTTTTCTAAGAACACAGTATGGGGATCAAAACGAGATGTGAAATACTCAAAGGGATCTGATTAACAGAAGAAGTTTCTGACCTAAGAAAACATAAAGAAAGTGTTCATTCCACCCATCAGAAATGATTTTTATTATTATTAACAGAGTAATAATAAACTAAGTTATGCCAACATGCTACGGCCCTGAGCAGACATTGCTTTTATCAGGTTGAAAATACCAATATCCACCCAATGAGATAATTGTTCTGGTTAAATTTTGGAATATCTGAGCAGTAGTATATAGGGATTGTAAAAGGATATGGTAAGGGAATGTTCACGGAGTGAGCGCAGGGGAGTGCTGTAAAGACGCTTCCTAATAGGCGCTGAGGGATCTCAATCTCACACACAGAATTTAGAAGGCACATCTTAACATGGCGTTGAAAATGAGCACCGAACCTCAAAAGGGTTCTTCACTTACAAGAATTTGGATTTGGGATGATGTGAAGTATCCTCAAGGGAACTTCATGGAGATTAACCATTTTTAAAAAAGGAAAAAGGAAAGAAAAATAACAAAATTCTGAACTACACAGTGAGACCTTCAAATGGGGAGAGGGAGAAGGGTTCTCTCTTAAAACCAGGAGGCGAGAGCTAGTCTGCTGCTCATATTTGGCACCAAGAGACAATACAATGGCAGGGATTAAGAGCACAGGCTTTGGGGAGTCACCCAGATCTGGGTTTGGATAGCAGTTGTCTGAATAACATTCTCTACCTAGGGAAGTTAGTAGCACAGAACCTCAGACAGTTGGTAAGCAATAAATTCAGGCTAAGGTAAGCATTCAGGTTTGCTCAGCTGCTCAGGAAAGACTGTGCTGTAAAAGCACAAACACCAGGGCCCTTCATGAGGCATTGGGTGCCCAGATTCCTTTTTAAGTGCTACATGGGTGAACTCTGGGCTCTCGCCCCCCGGGAGCCGGCAGAGCCCTGAGAAGAGGGAGCTCTCTCTTAGAGTGAAGATCTGCTTGGATTGCCCTGGAGGCCCTGACCTGGTCCTGGAAAGGCTGTGGTTCTGACAGACTAATCAGATCCAGGCTGTTGTGTGATTGCAGCAATATTGTGGGGGAAACGATAGGTTTTCCCCTGTCGGAAGTCTGAAACCAATTCAGCGTGAGATTTTGGTCATTTGAGAAAGAGTTTGAAAGAGAACCAGGGGAAGTTGAACATGAACATATCTTTTCAATATCCTTGACAAATGCCAAAAGAAAAGTTAAGAAATGAATAGGATAAAATAATGTTTCCTAAACTGTTCCCAGAAGGCATGGTTGAGATATTTATAGGGTTCCACAGAAAGAAAAAAAAAAAAAAGGAAAGATTGTTCTCTGGTCAAACAAGTCTGAAAAATACTGCATGCTGCATTTATATCAATCTTGAATAAAACAATTTATATTAGTAAATTAAATGCTCTAAGAAAACTTGTAATATATATTAAATATATACGTGTATATTTAATTTGGTTTATTCTTGTTTAACCCCTGTGTTTGGGTTTGTTTTCTTTTCTTTTCAAAATACAATACCTAGGAACACCTCTCAACACACCAGTGTTCTAATGGATTCAAGTTGGGAAGAGCAGGGGTTAAAAAAAAATAGTGTCAATCAACTAGTTCTATGGGGGTCTTCCAGGAACCTGATGAATGCCTGCCTACGTGAAGCTATGTGAAAATAACTGCCATGAGGCCCCCTTCCCATTTTCTTCACCAGGCAGACTCCTGCTCAGCATTCAGGTACAACCTCTTTAAGCCTTCTTTCATTTCTTCCACCAGTGCAAGCTAGAAGTTTTTAACAGGACTCCCACAGTCCCTGTGCTTAGTACATGTGATCATGTATTAAAAACAGAGTGAGTTCCCTAAGGTCAGACTTGTGAATTAGACAGACCGCATCCCAGCAACTCCCCAAATACACACAGACACACAGTTAATATCTTTTGAATGATTGTCAAACGTTGCTAAACCAAACTTCGGTGGTTGGGCAAAAACTCCTGTGCTCAGTCAGAAAGTCAACGCAATTCCAAGTGTTTTCCTGGAGCGATAATTCCTAAACCCTGCTTTGGTTGCCTGCACAAAATCAGAGAATCTTGCAAGAAAGGAAAGTTGGGAACAATTTCTTAACCTGCCAAATAAGAGGCGCTTATCTGTGGTGTATTAACAGCCAATTACCAAGAAAGTTTATGCTAGAAGATTTTACTTTTGCAATATTTTCAGAATATAGCTAATTCACATCAATCCTAACACCACTGTCAAGTCTTGTGATCACACCACTTCCGTATTTGCTATCCCTGACCAGGGACATTGCAAAGCCCTCTACATTGGTCTTCCTACCTTCAATATCTCTTCTCCAACTCACCGTACACAAGATTGGCAGTTTTCTTTATTAATTGTAGGTACCACTTCTATAGCAAACCATGCAATGTATTTTCACCTCTGTTACATTGTTTAATTTTCTCTAGACCATTGTTTTTCTTGCCCCCCCCAAAATATTTCATAGACTTCATGACAATAAATATGTTCAAAATTCCATAATCTGTCATTCAAGACCATCCAAAATTCCTTAAATGAAAATCTAAAGTAGACTGGCCTAAGACCTGACCCATATTTTATATTGATTGCAAAACTTATAGTTTGAGCAATTATATTATTAAAAGTTCTTTCTTTGAGAACTCAAACAATAAACTTCATCTTAATTTAGTTACTAAAAACGTTTACTTTTTAGATGACAATCTAATATGCTTTTATTTAATATGCTGCAAAACACAGTCAAATACATTGCACAGGTGTTAGATCTGTTAAACCCAGATATCTGAATCATCAATTTCTTCGACTCCATTCAAATACACTGTTCAGAATTATCCTCAAATGTCTCTATCTTGATCGTGTTTTTCACAATCAAGTTTATAGAGGTGTGATTTACATATAATAAAATACATCCATTTTAAGTATACAGTACAATGAGTTTTGAAAAGTGTATGTAGCCAGGTAACCATTTTAAAAAGGAAATTGAATGTCATATCCTTCAAAGAAGTTCCGTCATGCCTCTTTGCAGTCAACCCCACCCACCTCTTGTCCTAGGCAACCACTGATCTGCTTTCTACCACTATAGATTAATTTTACTTCTCTATAATTTTGTATTAATGGTATTAAACAGAATGCACTCTTTTGTGTCTGGCACAGAATAGTATTTTTGAGAGTCATTCATGTGGTTCCTTTTATCAACAGCTCATAGATTTTAACTGCTGATAGTGTTCCATTGTGTGACTATATCACAAATTGTCTATCTACTCATCTATTGTTGGGCATTTCAGTTGTTACCACTTGGGGACAATTAATAAAGTCTCTAAGAACATCCCCCTATACAGCTTTCTGGGGACATATGTTTTCATTACTTTTGGGTAAATAACTAGTAGTGTGAATGCTGGATTGGTTACTGCATGTTCAATTTTATAAGAAGCCGCCAAACTGTTTTCCAATTTGACTGTATCATTTTCTAAACCCACCAACAATATAGCAGATATGCATTGCTCGAGTTCTTACCAACATTTAGCTTTGCAGGCATTTTCATTTTAGCCATTCTAATGAATGTGTACTGGTGTCACATTTTGGTTTTTAATTGCATTTCCTTAATAAATAATGGTTTTGAGAATCTATTCATGGGCTTATTGTCTATTCATATATCTTCCTTGGTGAAGTATCTGTTTAAATCTTTTGCTTATTTTTAATTGAGTTGTGTTTCTTCCTATTATTGAGTTGTAGAAGTTAATTATATATTTTGAATAGCAGTCTTTTGATATACATATACACTGTTAATATATTTAATCCAATTTGTGGCTTCCCTTTTCATTTTCTTAGCAATGTCTTTCAAAAAGCAGTGGTTTTTAAAGTTGATGAAGTCTTATTTTTCACTATTTCATTTCTTTTTAAAAATTTTTTGAGTCCCACTTACCCCAAACTGGAAAAAAATTTACTTTATGTTTTCAGCTAGAAGTTTTTTTTTTTAATTTTAGTTATTGCATTTAGGTCTATGATCTACCTTGAATTTGTTTTTGTATAAGGTGTGAGGTGAGTCGAGGTTCATTTTTTTTCAGTCTGGATATCTAGTTCCTCTAGCACCATTACTAAACTGATGATCAGTTCCCTATTGGATTGCTTTGAAACCTTTGTTGAAAATTATTTGACATATAAGGGTGGGTCTATTTCCAAACTCTCTATTCTGTTTCATTGAGTATATGATCCCAATACATCAATACCATACTGGCTAGATTAATGTAGCTTTATACTAAGTCTTAAAATAAGGTAGTTTAAGTCCTACAACTTTGTTTTTTTATAAAATTGTTTTAGCTATTCTACTTCTATTTGCATTTTCATATAAATTTTACAAACACATTTTCAATTTCTATTCCTTTAAAAAGCCTGCTGATATTTTTATTGGTATTGAGTTGCATCAATAGATGATTTGGGGTAGAATTGACTTCTTTCAGAACTTTGAGGAGGGTGTTCTACTGTCTTCTCACTTATCGTTCTCCTGAAGAGAAATCTGCTGTATCCTTAACTTTGCTCCTCTGTACATTTCTCTTTTTCATCTGGCTGCTTTACAATTTTTCTCTTCATTACTGGTTTTGAGCAATTGAATTATAATAGTCCTTCTAGTTTTCTTCATGATTGTGAAATTCATTGATTTTTATTTTGTGATTTGGTAATAAATTCTTCAAATATTTTCTCTGTTCCTCCCTGCACCCCATCCATTGGAGAATCCAGTTGTATCTATGTTAAGTCCCTTGAAGTTGTCCTTAAGCTTACTAATGTTTTGTATATTTTTTAATTATTTTTTCTCCCAGGTTTTCATTTTTGATAGTTTCTATTGCTATGTCTTCAAGTTTGCTCATCTTTTCTTCTGCAATATCTAATCTATGATTAATCCCATAAAATTCATCTTTCATCTCATACATTGTAGCTTTCATCTCTAGAATATCTTCCATGTCTCCACTTAATTTTCAACCTATGGAATACCACTATAATAATTTTTTATAAATATCCATGTCTGATAATTCTAGCATTTTATCAGCTTTGAGTCAATTTCAATTGATTGATTTTTTTTTTTTTGCCTCATTATTTCCTTCTTCATCACATGCTGATATTGTTATTTTTTTTTAGAATGCTAGATATTGTGAATTTTACCTTCTTGTATGTGCTAGATACTGTATGTATTACTTTCAATATTTAGAAGCTTTGTTCTGGGATGCAGTTAATTGGAAACAATTTGATCATTTCAGATCTTGCTTTTAAGATTTTTTGGGTAGGGTCAGAGGAGTATTCAGTCTAGAGCTACTTATTCCCTACTAATAAGGCAAATTGTTGTGCATATTCTACCCAAATCCCAGTGAATCATTAGGTTTTCCAGTCTGGTTGGCAGAAACAGGCACTATTCCCAGCTCTGTGTGAGTGCCAGGCAATGTTATCTCTATCCTGTCAGATTTCTCTCCCTATCCTCAGGTAAATTCCTCACAAACATGAGCTGATTTCTCTGCTGAATACTCAAAGGGGATCCTCATCCTCTACAGATCTCTCTAGTTCATTCTCTGTGCAGCCCTCTCCTCTATGGTATTCTGACTTGCAAATTCTAGCTGCCTTGGTCTCCTCAGACTCTCAACTCCACCTCCTCAAGTCAGGATTCTAATAGGTTTCGTGCGGATTCTTCCTCCTAGGACTATGGCCTGGAAACTCTCTTCAGACAGTTAGATGGGGCAAACACAGTGATCACTCACTTCAATTGTTTCCCATCTTTCTAGAAAGGCATTTTATTTGGGGTTTTTTTTTTTTTTTTTTTTTTTTTGGTTGTTTCAGATGTGAGAGTAAACCTATTCCCTTTTACCCCATCTTGGTAAGAAGTATAACTCTATTCAATTTTTAAGTATTTTTAACTATTTTTCCTGTCTATAGTTCCATTTGGATATTTATGCTCTATATCTTCAGGTTCACTTAATTTTTCCTCTGAATTTTCTAATCTACTCCTAAATCCATCTGATAAATTTATATTACATTAAATTATATTTTTTATCTCTTGAGGTTTAATTTGGTCCTTTTTAGTGTCCCTCATTCCTTTCCTCAAGGCATTTATGTTTTTCCTTAAATCTTTGAGCATGTTTTTATTATTTAATAATTTAACAATAAGAGCTGTATTAAGGTCCTTGTCTGTAATTTTTGGTTCTGTTACTATTAACTAATTTTCCTCCTGGATGCTGTTTCTTTACATATCTGGAATATTTTTATTGAATTCTGAATTATTAATTGTTTGGCTTTTGTTTTTATCTTTTTAATAGTTTTGAAGTTTGTTTTGGCCAACAGTAAAATTATTCATGATTACTTTGATCCTTTCAAGCCTTGTTTATAAGTACTTTTAGGGTGTGTAGCTCCTACTGTTACTATTACTTCTGAGGTCTTTATTGATTGCTCTGTGTGTTTAGCAAGGTCTTTCTACTCTGACTGGACAATATTGAAACATCTTCTAGCCAAAATGTGAGGTATTGGAATTGTTTAATATAGCATGTAGTTTCTTTTTGACCAACTTTGTGAAATAGTTCTATACCCTAATAGTTCAAAGACTCAAGAGGACCCCATTCACATTTCTAGAGATTTTCTGCCCATAGCTCTTTCCTATGCTATAATTTGTCTAGAAAAGTTTTACCTCTAACACCTCTCCAAACTTATACCTGTTTCTGCAGCTCAGAGAAAATGCCACACACTGTAGGATCACCTCACCTGCACTGCAGTCCATAGTGTTCCTCCAGACAGAGAGGCAGGACAATAGTAGGACTTCCTTCCTCTAAAGAATCACTGTCTGCAGTGTCCATTGTCCAATGCCTGAAATAAATGTTTCATACATGTTGTTTAGTTTCTTAATTGTGTATACTTGAAGAATAAATCTAGTCCTATTTAGATAGTAGGCTAATAGTGGAAGTCTTCTTTGTGTTGTGTTTTCATTCAGCAAGTTAAAGCTCTCACTCCATTATCTTCTAGCTTGCATGGTTTCTAAAGAGAACTCTGTTGCAATTCTTATCTTTGCTTTTCCAGGTAATATGACTATTTTTCCCTCTGGCCAGCTTCAAGATTTTCTTTTTCTTTTCCTTTATTTTCAGCAATTTTAATGTATGGCATGGTGTTTTCTTTTGGGGTGGGAGTGTTTTGCATTGTTGATATTTACTTGTTTGGTTTAGGGTGTGTGCTGGTTTGCTAGAGGATTTATTTTTCATTGTCTATTTCACTCTCAGATTTTTATTTTCTCCTCATGCTGCTTCTTATAGAGGGTCTGTCTTTGGCACATTACTTGTTATTCAATGCTTCTTAGGCTAGCAGTGTGGGGTGGGGGTTGTTTTTTTCTATACTGATGAAGCCTCCTGCTTACACAGGCATGTGTTTCTGGTTATAGCCTTCTTAGTAATTCTGAGCCCATCACATAATCCTCCCCCTCAGTGTATTATATTTTAATACAAATGGTATCAAAAATCATTTTAAGAGAAAACTAGCACTACCACTTTCTAGTTGTATGACTTTCAGCAACATACCACTTCTCTGAGCTTATTTTCCTTATATAAAATGAAGTCAATAAAACTAAGGAATTTAAACAACATAAAAAACACCTGTGTCTGTGATATAGTACATGTTAAAGGCTTATTTTGCTGAATAATAAATTAATAATTGTATGGGAACAGTTGAATTGCAACTTTTAGCATAAGTGAAAGTTATGCTTTATACTTAAAACTCAGCTTCTGGAAAAAGATTCTATTTCCTGAGTTACTATCCAGAGTGAAGGCAAAGGATATTCACCATTCAGATATGAGAGTGGGTTAGATCATAAAGCAATATGTCAAATAATGCTGGAGAGGGGAGCCCTCTGAACATGAAGTACCTTCCTGAGCAATAAACATTACTCAGGTAAAATAGAGTAAACAGGAATTACAGTGAGATGACATGCTGACTAAGAACACACTCAGAAGTCAGACAATCCTGGGTTCAAATCCCAGATCTTCTATATATAAGATGCAGTACAAATCATTTAATCCCTCTAAGCTTTAGAACCTGTAACTGCAACCTAATCAGAATAATACCTCATTTATAGATTTGTTATAAGAAATAAATGAAATAATATATGTAAAAGGAGAATTAGAGATAAAAGGATTTCACAATATATTTGTTTTAAAAGCACATACACATGCAAAAAAAAAGAACTTTATCCAGGAGAAAACAGTACCTCCAGCCAAAATCAACACAAAGCCAAAACTCAGAAATCTAAACGAGATGCCAAACCAGAAGCTCAGATGCCAAGCTGAAGTAGCAGGGGTAAAAGTCAGGTAGCACACTACCAGTGGGCAGGAACAGGCTTGGCCAAACTCAGGGATTAATGAAGACAGTGTGTCTGAAGGGGATAAGGTGCTCTACAAGGAATTCCAGTCAAAGTCACGTCTAAGGGCGTTCCAACACTTGGACTTCAGGATTCCATTGTTGTTGTTTTTTTAATGTTTTTCTCTGCTAATTCTCATTTCTAGCCTGGAAGAGAGCAAGGTATAGCAGTTAACTCGGGTATTAAAAAACTCTTCCTCAGAGAGTTGTACTGGACAATGCTATGCTTTTTAATTACTTATTATCTAACCTCACCTGTCCATGTTTAGGAAATTCTCTTCCTTATAAATCTTGAATGGAGTAAAGCGTAATTCTCACCATAGAAGCTAAAGAAGCAGATTGCTAGTTTTCACAGCATATCCAGCAGCCAGAGCTTGGACACTGGACTCTGACAATCAGCAGCATCTACCAAGGACTTAGAATTAGAAGTTCATAACCCAAAGAAACAGGGACATGAAGAATCCTCTACTTTAGGGGTTATCATTGCAGGATAGCATCTCGGCCCTAATACTGGCCTCCAACTACCACTGCAATAGCTAGCTCTGTGTGGAAGGGGCAATGTTTCCCTCTCTGAATCAGTTGTCTAGGGGTGATTTCAGTAATTTTTTGGTGTGTAGCCTTTGAATCTGATTCATCAATCAACCTGACAATTTTTTAAATAAATTCCTTTTTTTTTTAAATCAGGAAAAGTCAGTTTCTTTTTCCTGAAAAGTAGTTTCCTGACTAATACATTGCTCTTCATCTTCAATTACTTCACCTATAAAATTGGGGACAATAATAATTGCTGCCAAAAAGGGTGTTGTGACAATTCATTAAGGTAATTCAAATAAAATGCTTAAAATAATACCTGAAATGCAAGGTGTACTTAGTAAATGTTAGCCATCATTATTTATACTTTTCAGAGAAATGTTTTATGCTTTACAGAGAAATTTTGCAAATACTGTGTGATTCAAACCTCACAAGAACACTGAGGATG
>PVKH010030578.1:0-12465 GCA_004027955.1 Chaetophractus vellerosus
TCCGCTTTTCACGGGTGACTTTGCCATGCCCGTGGGGGCTCCGCCCTGCCCGTGGCGGCTTTTTGCCTTGCCCACGGTGGCTCTGCCCCGCCCACGGAGGCTTGCCTTTCTCAAGGCCGTCTGCCCGCTCGGAGAGGTCCCTGGGAACCGAACCCAGGGCCTCCCATGTGGTACCCCAGCGCGCTCTTTATCCACTGAGCTATCTAGCCGGGCCCTAAAAAGTTTTATTGGAACTGGATAGATGTAAGGATAATAGTGAAAAATAATGGCTGCCTATAAGAATAACCTGGAATTTTTACATGAAATTGCCATTTTTTTCTAGGTCAGATTTGGCCAAATATAGGTAATATCATTTGGATCAAATTAATAACATGCCTTTACTTTGTATTCACTTTCTATTTCTGTACAAATTACCTCAAACTTTTTGACCTAAATCGATACCTATTTATTATCTCACAGTTCATAAATCTGGGGGGGGCTTGCCTGGATTCTCTGCTCAGGATATCACAAGTCTGAAATGAAGCTATTGACTGGTTTGGGCTCTTATTGGGATGCTCTAGAGGTGCTTCATATATCTGCTTCCAAGCTCTTTCAAGGTTGTTCACTAAATTTAGTTCTTTATGGTTGCAGAACTGGGCTTTCTGTTTCCATATTGGCTGGCTGTTGCGGACCACTCTCAGATTCTTAAGACCACCAACATTTCTTCTCACATTGCCCTCTTCATCTTCAAGCTAGCAACCATGCATCAAATGCCCCATTGTGGTTTGAATGTCTCTGACTTCTGCCACCAACTAAAGAGTGCGCTCAACTTTTATGGGCTCATGTGATAAGTCCAGGCCCACTCAAATGTTCTCCCAATCTTAAGGTCAACTTTACCATATAATAAAACTAGTTACAAGAGTGATATCTCATCATATTCATAGACAGGACATCTTTGAGGGCCCTTTTAGAAATTCTGCCTACCTCAGGCTTCATCCAGAAATTCTCAGGTAATTGGTCATCGGTGGGATTCTAGGAATTGGTATATTCTCAAAGCTTCAGGGGATTTTAATGTGCAGCCAAAATTAAGGACCATTGCATTCCATTGTTAACATGGGAACAAACTTTTCTGGGAGGATATTCTGATGTAGTAGGTATGGAGAGGGACTGGGAATTTGGGGTTTTAAACAAATATCCAGGTGATTCATCAGGAAAGTTTTGAGAAAAAATGATTAACAGATGAAAAATTAAGCAAAATATTAGTTGAAATGATTTTGCTAACAATTCAATACTGTTATTTACAGGTTTAGAGCATAGAGAAGGCAGACATGGAAAGGATGTCTTGAAGATAATATAATTTTACTGCCCCAGCCTCATCTTAAGTACCTAATTTATGACTCTGAGTATTTAGAGTCTGCAAAGTTGCTTATGTGAATATTGTTTGTCTGAAGATTTCACCTTGGTAGTTTCTGATTACAGCTCATTAAGTAGGTAGAATTGTAAAATTGGTAGTTTATTTTTGATGCTTCAGTTCTTTGTTCTTCCCTTTTCTCCCCTTTCTGTATTTTCCCAGCTTCTTTCTGATGCCTGTTGCCTATATCCAGTTCCAAACCTGCTCTCCGAAGAGGCTACATATCAGCCATTTATATGGAAGAATACATTTAAGTTTTGTTATTTTTCTGAAGGTTAGCTGCATAGCTTTGTTTTACCCCTAAAGTTATTTGTGACACATGGTGGGAAGACATGCTTTTGGACAAGGGCCCTTTGAATAGACCCCTCAAATCATATCTCCCATATCCTCTTCTACCTATCTTCAGAATATTCCAGAAAAGGCTCTTTTTCTCATACTTTTATGTTTTGATTTTATTTCCCTTGCAGGGTTGCTTTGGGATACCTGTAATTGACCCACTGCCAGCTTAGAGAATGCTTAATGGTGTTATTGTAATATATTGAAAACATGGGTGATTGTTTGCAGATAAGAACTACAAAATACTTTCAAACCATTACATTTAATTTGTGTATTTTTTAAACTTGTTTTCCAGGAAGGTTGCAAAACTTTTGAACCCAGATTTTATGTATACCTAACATATACAATGTATATATTCTTTAATGTTATTCAGGGCCTGTACATAAACTTTGATAATTCCTGTCTATGGCTGAATATATTTATTTTTACCTTATACATACATACTTCTGTAAAAACCAAGAAGTTAATACAAGAGATAGAATGTATTTATATTTTATAGCTCTAGTGGGAAAAGTCTCTTATGTTCTGGATCAATGATCAATGCCAAATACTCTACGTAGAATTTGATGCATTATACTGCTCAGAAGAAAAGAAGGAAACTGACAATGTCATTTATTATATGAAGGATTAATACTTGGTATATTATTTTGCACAGCATTAGCACATTTCATCTTCTTTGGCAGCTACAAAGTAGATATGACTGTCTCCAATTGACAGACAAAAAACATTGAGGCTCAAAAAATTTAAGTAACTTCCCAAGATTGCACAGCTAGTAAGTGCTGATAAGGGACTTGAATCCCTGTGTGTCTGACTTCAGGCTCACGTTTTAACCATACCGACATGTTTCTCTGAAATTATATGTCATTAAAATTTTTTTCATTTTAGTATTCATCCATACATTCATTCCTTCATCTATCCATCTGACATCAAATAGGCATTTGTTGAATAAATGCTGAACAAATGATACTGGTTTAATATGACAATCTGAAGACCTTTTCTATTGTATTAACACAAATTAGATTACTTACAAATGCTTTAGACATGCATGAAGCATATGATTTCTGCTTTATCATCATACACAGATTTCTTCTTTCACTAAGTGTGCCATGAATTACTGGGATTCTACTTATTTTCTCTGCTTATTAGTGTCTGTATTGAATCCCCGTTTAGATCACTGTTGAATTAAAAAGTGATTCAGTAAAGGTACAAACTATTTGTTTGCCTAGGGACATATGAAAAATTGTCACATTTCGAAGCTATTTCAAGTAAATGTGCATGTAATAATGAAATACTGATATAATGGTTGCTTTTGTATTGTGGGAAACCCTTGCACTTGTGTAACCACAGAAACAAAATGCAAATATTTATATTGCTGGGATTTTAATTTTAGAGGGGGTGTTTTCCTTATCTTATCCTGTTTTAAATCTTCTACTAACAATCAGTGTATTCGCAAAAGGCACATGAATTATAAAAGTAATTACATTAATTTAAAAAATATCTTGAAAATCCATTAAACTGGTAAACAATAGACTAATTATATATTTTATGACTTTACCTTTAACAGCATTTGGTTTTAATGCTGTAGTCTTGATTTTCTATTGGCATGGTGGTCGAGGTTTTAAATTTCTATTATTTTCAGTTGAAAGAGACTCATATTTATTACAAGGAAAGCAAGTTCTTTCTTAGTTACTGAGTTAAAAAAATAGACTATATCAAATATAATTATATTGGAACATGGCTAGGAAATGAGAGACAAACCATTATTTCAAATTTTGCTGTTGCTGAAAAACATTTTTGACATGCCTTTACTAGAATTTTCTGCAAAGTCAGTTAATTGATCACTCACAGAATTAATTTAAGTACTCCCAGTTTTCTTTCTGAAGAGTCTAAATTCAGTATGTCTTGAAGAGGGGTTGAGAAATCTGTATTAAAAACAAGCCTGGCCAAGTGATGAGCAATAAGGTTTGAGTTCCACTGATATATTCTATGATATTGAGGATGATGCTTAATCAAGAATGTTAATTGTTCCAAAAACTCTGTTACGTTTGCAACAGGCTATGCTTACCTGCTTTGGTCCTCTCCAAACATCAGATTGTGGCTGTGGTAGTCAGGTTGTGTACACTTGAGTCCAGGAAAATCTTCTCAATGGATATTTTAATGGTTTTGTAAGGACTTTTTTGATTTGGGGCACATTCTTGGGGCGTGGGATTCAACAACCCAGCAGAGGCCCAGGGAAGGGGACAAGCTGGCTATTAAGGTGACTCAGAAGCATCGGAAAAATAATGACCATCTCTCAGTAAAGTAGGAATGCCCAAGTTGCTCTGGCAGGTGGTGCAGCTAGAAATGGTTATATAATGTAAGGCACCAAGGCTGCTCTTCCTGTGGACTGCTTCCAGTCAATGGCAGAGCATGGCAAAGAAGTTCCATTCCTGGGAGATTCAGGACTCCTTTGACAGCCAACTTTGATGGAAAACTCCCTAATGGCCTTGGTGAACATTCTTTAAGTTGCACAAGGGTCTAGGATGCTTGCACAGATTTGATTGTAGACTGACAGCGCTCCTAGCTTTACTCAATTTCCTCCCCATTTTGTCCCATACAAGTGTTTCCTCTAATAATACAACAGATTATAGTAGTTATGAATAGATTGAAAATGTGTATCTGGGATCTAAGGGACAAATACTCTATACCTATCCAGCCATTTTATTGGTTATCTCTTGGTTCATTGGAGTGATGAGGGTAACAAGCCTTCTGTAAATAGGATAGCTCTATTATTTCCCTTCTGTCAATAGGATATTCTATTACCTTCTATACTTTGAAGAAAGGTATTTAGCATTATAATGATTTCCTTATATAGAAATTATCTTTAGAATAAAATAAATTACATCTAGTATGCTTTTGTATTTTGGTATACTTTAAAGCTTTTTATGGTATTAACATATGCAAAACTCAAAATTTCTGATTTTAACTACGCTCAGGTGTGCAATTCAGTTGTATTAATTACATTCATGATAGTGTATTACCATCACCAATATCCAGTACCCCAATTTTTTCATCACCTCAAATAGTAATAACTCCGTCCGCTGGCCCCTGGTAATCTACAATCTATAAATTTCTCAAGAAATTTGATTCTTCTATGTATTTCGTATAATTGAGATAATACAATATTTGTTTATTTTTGTCTGACTTATTTAACATAACATGATGTCATCAAGGTTCATTCATGTTGTGGCATGTATCAGAAGTTAATTTCTTTTTACTGCTGAATAATATTCCATTATGTGTATATGCCACATTTTGTTTATCCATTCATTTATTGATGGGAACTTGGGTTGCTTCCATCTTTTGACTATTGTGAATGAATTATATTATAAATATTGGGGTACAAATATTGTTTGAGTACCTGCTTTCAGTTCTCTTCAGTATATACCAAGAAGCTGGGTCACATGGTAATTCTATTTTCAACTTTCTGAAGAATCACCAACTTGCTGTATCATTTTACAATGCCACCAGCAATGTACAAGTGTTCCTATATCCCCTCATCCTCACCAACACTGATTATCTTTTATTATTAAAGAAGTTGTGGATTCATAATACAGAACAACCATGCATAAAATACAGGATTATCATATATCTATTATTAACACCTTGTATCATTGTGGAACATTTGTTATAATTGGTGAAAACACATTTTTTATAATTGTACTATTAACTATAGTCAATAGTTTAACTTAGAGTTCACTGTATAGTGCAGTTCCATGGACTATTTTAAATTTTTATTCTATTACCATATATACAACCTAACATTACTCATTTTAACCACATTCAGATATATATTTCAGTGCTGTTAATTACAGTGCTGTGATACCACCAGCACCATCCATACAGCCATTCTAGTGGGTATGAAGTTATATCTCATTGTGGTATTGATTTGTATTTCTCTGATGACCAATGATATTGAGCATCTTTTCATGTGCTTATTGGCCATTTTGTATACTTTCTTTGTCCTTTTTGTATTTGTATATATTCACATCCTTTGCTCAATTTACAAATGTTATTTGTCTTTTTGTTGTTGAGTTGTATCAGTTATTTTATATATTCTGGATAATAAATCTTTATTAGACATCTGGTGTAATGTTTTGACAGTTTTATGTAATTATGAATTCCAAAAATATAAATTGGATCATGCTTGTAAACTGATTTGTTCATCTGGGCATGACTGGTTTATGATAAGGGCATTAACTGGGCCAAGTCAGGAGGGCATTGGACCTGCCCCTCGGTGGGTGTGGTCTCAAGTATAAAGGCTAGGCAGCAGATTTGAGAAGCAGAGATTTGGAGAAGCAGATTTTTGAGATGGAGTACTGATGTTGAAGTGAGCCGTTCACCTGATAGTCCACAGCTGGCCTTGTGGAGAGACGCAAAGCATAAAGAGCCTCATGGTCTACAGCTGAACTTGTGGAGGAAACAGAAGCTAAGCCCAGAGAGAAATGCAGCCCCGGGAACAGAGGAACCCGGAAGCCTGAACCCTGGAGACATCGGCAGCTGTCTTGCTCCAACACGTGGACTTTGATGAGGGAAGAAATTTATGCTTTGTGGCCTGGTAACTGTAAGGTTCTACCCCAAAGAAATACCCTTTATAAAGACTGACCAATTGTTGGTATATTTCAAAAGGCACCCCTGTGGCTGACTAATACATCTGGTTAGCAATTATTTTCTCCTTTTCTGTAGGTTGTCTTTTTACTTTTTTGATAGTGTCCTTTGACATAAAAAAGTTTTAAAATTTGATGGAGTTCATTTTATCTATTTTTTTCTTTTGTTGCTCATGGTTTGGTGTCATATCTTAGAAATCACTACAAAATCCAAGGTTATGAAGGTTCCTTCCCCCCATGTTTTTTCTAGCATTTTATGATTTTAGCTTTTATGTTTAGGTCCTCGAACCATTTAAATTTTTGTATATGGTGTGAGTTAGGTGTCCAATTTCATTCTTTTGCAAGTGGATATCTAGTTTTACCAGCGCCATTTGTTAAAGAAACAATTCTTTCCCCAATTAATGTACTTGGCACCATTGTAAAAATCAGTTGGTCATAAATATGAGTTTATTTCTGAACTCTCAATTCTCTTCTTTCGTTCTATATGTCTGTCTTTATGCCCGTGCCACATTCTTTTGATTACTTTGGCTTTGTAGTAAGTTTTGAAACTGAGAAGTGTAAGGCCTCCAATTTTGTTCTTCCTTTGTAATATTGATTTGGCTATTTGGGGGCCCTTGAGATTCAATGTGAGTTTGAGGATCGACTTTTCCATTTATGCAAAAATATAAAGCTGCTGGGATTTTGATAGTATTGTATTGAATTTATAGATTACTTTGGTTAGTATTGACATCTTAATAATATTGTCTCCCTATCCACGAACATGAGATGTATTGCCATTTATTTAGGTCTTGTTTAATTTCTTTCAGCAGTGTTTTGTAGTTTTCAGTGTACAGGTACTTCACCTCTTTAATTAAACTTATTCCTAAGTATTTTATTCTTTTAGGAGATATTGTGAATGGAATTGTTTTTAAATTTCCATTTCAGAATGTTCTTTGTTGGTATATAGAGACATAACTGATTTTTGGGTGTTAATCTTGTAGCCTGCAACTTTGCTTACTTTGCTTAATAGCTCTAGTAGTTTTTTGTGGATTCTTTGAGATGTTCTACATAAAAGATCATGTTATCTGTGAATATAGGTAATTTTAGTTCTTTCTTTGCAATTTGGGTGCCTTTTATTTTTTTCTTGCCTAATTGCTCTGGCAAAGCCTTCTAATGCAATGTTGAATAGCAGTGGTGAAAGTGGGTATCATTTTCTTGTTCCTTACCTCATAGGGAAGACTTTCAGTCTTTCACCATTGAGTATAATGTTAGCTGTGGTCTTTTTCATATATGCCCTTTAACATGTTGAGGAAGTTACCTTCTATTCCTCATTTTCTGAGTGTTATTTATCATGAAAATGTGTTGGATTTTGTCAAATGCTTTTTCTATATCAATTGAAATGATCATTTGATTTTTTCCTTCATCCTGTTAATGTGGTATATTACATTGCTTTTCCTATATTGAACCAATGTTGCATTTATGGGATAAATCCCACTTGGTTATGATGCATAATTCTTTAAATTTGAGGTTGGCTTCCATTTACTAGTGCTTTACTGAGCTTTTTTCATGTATTCATTAGAGAAATTGGTATATAGGTTTATTTTCTTCTAATTTCCTTATCTGGTTTTGGTATTAGAGTAATACTACCTTTATTGATTGAATTAGGAATGAGTTAGAAAGAACTTCTTCCTTTTTTTGTAAAAGTTTGAGAAAGGTTAATTCTTTGAATGTTTGGTCAAATTCATCAAGAAAGCTGTCTGGTGCTAGATTTTTCTTTGTTGGAAGGCTTTTGATTAGTAATTCAATCTCTTTTACTTGTTATATGTCTGTTGAGTTCTTCTATTTCTACTTGAGACAGTTTAGGTAGTTGTGTGATTCTAAGAAATTGTCAATTTCCTCGAGATTATCTAATTTATTGGCATACAGTTGTTCATAGCATTCTTTTACAAACCTTTTGATTCCCACAAGATCAATGGTAATGTTACCCTCTTCATTTTAGATTTTATTTATTTGTATGTTCTTTTTTTTCTTTGTAAGTCTAGCTAAACGCTTGTCAATTTTCTTGATTTTATTGATTCCTGCAATTGTTTTTCTATTCTCTATTTCACTTATCTCTACTCTTATCTTTATAATTTCTTTCCTTCAACTTACTTTAGGTTTAGTTTACTCCTGTTTTACTAGTTCTTCCAGATATGAAGTCAGGTTGTTGATTTGAGATCTAGCTTCTTTTTTAATATAGGAATATATTATATTATAAATTTTTCCCTCTGAGCACTGCCTTCATTGCCTCCATAAGTTTTGCTTTGTTGTGTTTTCCTTGTTTCATTCATCTGAAGATATTTCCTAATTTCCCTTGTGATTTCTTCTTTGACCTATTGGTTAAGGGTATGTTGTTTAATTTCTACATTTTTGTGAATTTTCCAGTTTTCCTTCTGTTATTCAATATCTATTAGATCTTGCTAATTTAGAGCATTGTTCAAGTCCTCTGTTTCCTTATTGATCTTATGTCTAAATGTTCCAATCATTATTGAAAATGGTGTTGAAGTCTCTATTATTGTAGAGCTGTCAATTTCTCCCCTCAGTTTTGGCAATGTTTGGTTCATGTGTTTTGGTGCTCTTTGATGAGGTGCACAGACGTTTATATTTGTTTTATTTTCTTGGTGATTTCACCCTTTTATTAATATATAGTGTATTTCTTTGTCTTTCATAACAGCTTTTGACTTCAAGTTTTATTTTGTGTGATATTAATACAGCCATCCCTTTCTCTCTTGGTTACTATTTGCATGGAGTATCTTTTCCCATCCTTTCACTTTCTTTTTTTAAAATATATTTTTTATTTAAAAAAAGATATTTAGTTGACATAAATGTTACATAAGATTTTAGGGGATTCCTATATGCCCCGCTCCCTACACCTCCCACATTTTCCCACAATATCAATATCCTTCATTAGTGTGGTACATTCATTACAATTGAGGAAAACATTTTGGAGCATTGCCACTAAGCATGGATTATAGTTTACATTTTAGTTTACACTCTCTGTGTCTTTGGGTCTAAAGTGTGTCTCTTATAAACATCATATATTTGGATCATACTTTTATTCATTCTGCCAATGTGTATCTTTTAATTGAAGAGTTTGATTCATTTACATTCAGAGAAATTAGCAATAAAAAAGGACTTACTTTAGTCATTTTGTCCATGTTTATTGTAATTACCAATAAAAAATGATGAGTCATTTTACGTACAGTTTTTGTATGTCTTAAGTCTATTTTGGCCCTCATTTCCTCCATTGCAGCCTTCTTTTGTCTATAGTTAGTTTTTGGTAGTGAAATAGATGGATCCTCTTCTCATTTCCATTTCTGTATGTGTGTGTGTGTGTGTGTGTGTGTATTCAAATATATATTTTTATTTTAAAAGTTTAAAAGAAGCTTTAGGTTACATAAATGTTACATAAAAAATATAGGGGAGGGGCCGGCTTGATAGCCCAGTGGATAGGGCACCGGCATACCACATGGGAGGCCCCGGGGACCTCTCCTAGCGGGCAGACCGCCTTGAGAATGGCAAGCCCGCCATGGGCGGGCCAGAACCGCCGTGGGCAGGGCAAAAAGCTGCCATGGACAGGGCAAAAGCCACCACGGGCAGGGCAGGTCGCCCGCGAATGGAGCGCAGCCAGCCACCCGCGAACTGAAAACCGGCTGTGAATGGACGCAGAAGCCGCCCACAAGTAGGGAAAGTCGCGCCTGCGCAGTGACCACTCTCGGCACGTCGCCGCAGTGGGGGGGAAGGGGAGATATGTAATAAAATAAATAAATCTTTAAAAAAAATTAAAGGGGATTTCCATATACTCTTTCTTCACCCTCTCTTACACTTTCCCCCATTAACAACATCTTTCATTAGTGTGGCACATTTGTTACAATTGATGAACACATATTGAAGCACTGCTACTAACCATGGACTATAGTTTACATTATACTTTTACACTTTGCATCACACAATTTTAAAGATTTTGACAAAATGTATTATGGTTTGTATCCATCATTGCAATGTCATGTAGGACAATTCCAATGTCCCCCAAATGCCCCATGTTACACCTGTTCTTCCCTCTCCCTTCCCTGAGAACCTCTGGAGATCACTGCCTTTATGTCAATGATACAAGTTCTTCCATTGGAGAATAAGATTAAGTGTATTTTAGTCCATAGTTGCATTCCTGCCTTATGTTTGTTCTTTCCTCAATCTTGAGGATTTTGGGATGCTGATGCCTACTCTCTTTCTGACTGAGAGGGGCCTTAGATCCCATGGGGCAGATAGATGTCTTGCTTGAAGTTGTAGATACTCTGCTTTTTTGGAATGGGTGTTTTCCATCATCATCCTTTAGGTAGTTGTCCTGGGACAGGCCAATAAACTGGAGAAGAGGTGCTGCAACTCTGCTGAGATTCAGAGCTCAACTGGCATATGAACAGATTGAAGATTTAAGTCTCTGGGACATATTTAATTTTATGGTGTTAATTATAGGTTTAAATAACAGGGGCAGAAGAGTCACATGTAGGGAAATTATAAATAAGTGTAACTCTTTTACTTTGGGGAGCATATATTCCAAGTGGCCCACTGACAGGGTGCTGAATTCCTGAGATTTTCTGTCCTGCCTGTGATGTCTAGATGTCTAGAGCACTCAGGAGCCCTGATGTTTGAGGCATTGTTTACTGTGGCAGTCAATGAGATCCTGCTGAAACGTGCATAAGGATGACCTCTGAAATGACCTCCCAACTCACTTTGAAATCTTAGCCATAAAAACTCATTTGCATTTAATACTTTCCCATTTTGGTCTAAGTCCTTCTCCAAATGCATCATTAGTTGGCACTTGGTAATTATCCCTCTGTGCCAGGGAGGCTCATCCCCAGGAGTCATGTCCTATATGAATTTATATGCTGAGTTTGGCTTAGAGAGAGGTCACATTTGAGCAACAAGGAGGCCCTCAGGAGGTAACTCTTAGGCAATATATTTTACCAGATGTATTAGTCAGCAAAGTGTTGTTGATACAAAGTGCCAGAAATCTGTTGGCTTTTATAAAGGGTATTTATTTGGGGTAAAACCTTACCATTACAAGGCCCTAAACAGTCCCACTCAAGGCTGCTTTTTCACCATAGTCTGTTGCCACGTGTTGAAGCAAGATGGTTGATGAACTCTGAGAGGGTTCATCCTTCCTCTCTTTCAGCCACAGGCTGGGATAGGGCTTATTTCTTTCAGTCATCTCTCCCCAGGGCTTCAGGATCAAAGTTCTCTCCTCTGCCATATCTATGGAGCACTCTTTCTCCCTGTGTGTCTTCTTGAGTGATTGTCTGTTTATATCAGCCCACTGAGGGAGTGGGGACTCGACCCTGAGTCATACCCTACTGACACAGTCAAATCAAAGGCCCTAAGTTGATTTTAGTAAGTAAGCTTACTAAACTAACGTGATTTTAATACAAAAGGTTTCACACCCAGTTTACAAACATAATCTTTCTTTTTGGGGATTCATAAATAATCTCAAACTGCTACACCAGGCCAAAGTTTGATTTCACAAGAACAAGGTTCATAAGTGTAACTATCAGTATCGAGGCCTGGCATAATGCTTTGTCTGCCTTCTCTAGGCACTGCCCATGTACTTAGGGGATTCTTGCTGCTTCTTTTTTTTTTTTTTTAAGATTTATTTATTTTTATTACATCCTGCCCCCCCTTCTGCTTGCTCTTGCTGTGTGTCCATTCTTGTGTTCCTCTCTGTCCACTTTGTCTTCCCCCATTGCGGTGATGTCCCGAGACCAGTCACCGCACAGGCGGCTTTACCGGTCACCGCGCAGGCGGCTTTGCCCCACTTGTGGGCAGCTTCTGCTTCCATTCACGGCCGGCTTTTTCAGTTCGCGGGTGGCTGGCTGCGCTCGATCCGCAGGCGACCTGCCCTGCCCGTGGCGGCTTTTGCCTGTCCGTGGCAGCTTTTTGCCCTGCCCACGGCGGCTCCGGCCCGCCCATGGCGGCTTGCCATTCTCAAGGCGGTCTGCCCGCTAGGAGAGGTCCCCGGGAACCGAACCCGGGGCCTCCCATGTGGTTTCCCAGCGAGCTCTTTATCCACTGAGCTATCTAGCC
>PVKH010030579.1:0-12467 GCA_004027955.1 Chaetophractus vellerosus
GGGTGGCTGGCTGCGCTCCATTCGCAGGCGACCTGCCCTGCCCGTGGCGGCTTTTGCCCTGTCCGTGGCAGCTTTTTGCCCTGCCCACGGCAGCTCTGGCCCTCCCATGGCGGCTTGCCATTCTCAAGGCAGTCTGCCCGCTAGGAGAGGTCCCCGGGAACCGAACCCGGGGCCTCCCATGTGGTATCCCAGCGTGCTCTTTATCCACTGAGCTATCTAGCCGGGCCCTGAATAAAGTGTATATTTTGAAAAAATCAATTGCCATTTCTTTATAAATTGTAAATGCCATTTCATTAATTCAAACTACTCCCTAAATATTTAATAAATACTTATATACTGCTATTCATGTGATAAGCACTGACCTAAGCACCTTAGATGAATAATTTCATTTCACTCTCAAAACATCACTTCCAGTATTATTACTATTTTACACGTGAAGAAATTGGACAACAGGGAAGTTAAGCAACTTGCTGAAACTCAGACTACCAGTGAAATACAGAGCCAAGATCCTGATCCAGACAGTTTGGTTCGAGAGTACAAACTCTAAAATGCTGTGCTATGCTGCCTCTGATGCTTAAGGATATATTTAACATAGAAAATAAGGGGGAAATCCAGAACAAAACAATGAAAAATGCCCACATTAAGAAACTTCATTTCAACTGGAATATGCCATTAATATGTAAACACTTACATCATTTGAGGTTAGAACCGCTGCCTTGCTATATGTCAGAAATCTGTCATTTGATTTGATTCTAATAAATTGGATATTGCTTTGACATCTGGTTATAAGGTTAAAAACAATTTTGCTATGTCATTATAAATGTTGATTTTTTTTGTTACCTCTTACCATAGACTGTTGCAACTTTGAGGACTAGATGTTATCCTTAAAATTGTGGTAATGGCCAACATAATGTTTTAAAGACATTATGCAGATAAAGCTCTTTTTCTTGGCACATGATAGTTTATATGAATTGGTATGTTCACAGGTTATTTTCTATGTCACTGAAAACAACTGAAGTATTAACATGTGTGTACATATTGTGAGCATATTTAAACCAAACTCTCTTAACATTATCTCCCTGATAAGACAAATCCTTCCTACTCACAATTTCCAAAACCAAACCATATGCAATTACTTGAAAATGATAAATTATAGAATCAATACTTTCATCTCTTTGTTTCTAACCATTCTTTTCTTTTATTCTTTTTTGTTTTTTGGGGTTTTTTTTCTGCTTACTTGCTTGCTTTTATATTTCTTTTTAAGTTCTGTTTCTTTAACACTTTCATATGTACACATCAAAGAAGGTGAGCATTAAAAGTAATGGCTCCTAAATCAAGACAGAGTTGAAAATGACTTCCAATCTATAGCACACAAAGTTCTAGTTGCCTTTTCTTATTATTAGTTGATGCACATGACTAGAAGATAAAGAGAAAAAAGAAGTTTTGCATGTGTTTCTGTGTGACTCATAAGACACTATTTAAGAGTTAGAATATCAAAGTGATGAGAGGGAGAAGTGCAACAGGTAAGGAAGAAAAATAGTACATAAGAAAGAGATAAGAAAAAAACTGTTTATCAAAAACATGTTATAGGCTCTTTGAAAAAGTCCTTATGCTTTTAAGCACTCAAATGTGCTTAAAATAAAAGCTATAAAATAAAAGTATTTCTGCACTGGTTCTGCACATTAGCCAGCTAGCCAATTGATGGCCAGTATTTTGCAATCCTATTAATGGATGATTGTTGAGAACTCAATTACATTATAGTGCATTGGTGTGACTGTATCAAGATGGTTGGAAAAGTTACCATTCTGGATCAACAGAAAAGCTGGCTAAAAAATCTGTTTGGCAGTTACAACTTCAGAAAAGAGAAAATTAATTATATAAAATTCATGGGGAGCTGATATAGCTTCGTGGTTGAGCGCCTACTTCCCATGTGCAAGGTGCTGGGTTCAATCCTCAGTACCTCCTAAAAAAATAAAAAATAAAATATTTCATATTAAATGGTGCTGAGACACTGATATTCTAAAGAACATCCCTTACTAGGGGAATCTGATGCAATTGTCACTATGAAAAATATATTGCACTCTTATTTTTTCAAAGCTAATGTTTACAGTGATTTATTAATTCTATTATTATTATTCTTGCATTTTTAAAGGGTTTAAAACTTATGACAATTATTCTCTTAAAAGCTGTCTGTGATAAAATATTGAGTGCTTTCATCATAGGATATTTTAGTGCCCTCTAGTGTGCAAATATTAACAGTAGCATTTCAATTGCTAAGCTGTGTAATTGTTTTATAAATACAAAAATTTTTAAATGGCAACTTTGGACCAGTAAGAATTAGGTAAAAGAAATTCAGATTGGTATACAAATTAGAGCCAGATGTCAGGTCAATCCTAATATAAAACCATCGAAATCCCACTGTTTTCCTATTTTTGTTCCATTCAGATTAAATAGCTCCTCCTCCACTTCTCTTGGAATGCCAGGCAGGATGTCTCCATTTACATAAATCTATCTCCCAATTTCAGAGTTTAAGGCAAGCTAGACTATATTTGCCACCCATTTTAAAAGTGTAAGTTCCATGTACTCTTCTGGGTACATATGTGAAAAAGTCCAAGTATATTATTAAATATTGTGTTCTCTGAATTGCCTAGCCTCTAGACACACTGAACAGGTAATTTGTAATAAAGCAATTGGTGAGTGCCAAGTAAAAGAAATCTAATCTAAAACCTCCTGCCACTCCCATAGAGAGATTTTTTTTAAAGATTTATTTCTTTCTTTTAATCCCCCCTACCCCCCTCCCAGATGGTTCCCTGATCTGTCTGCTTTCCATCTCTAGGAGGCACTGGGAACAAAACCTGGGACCTCCCACATGGGAGGCTGGGGCCCAACCACATCCACTCCAAAGAGATTTTTTTTTAAAAAAAAGATAAGATGTTAAAGAGATGCAGGTACTCAAAGGAAATTCAGGGTCTGTAAAGGATCAACAGAAGGGATTTGAGCCAATAGGGGAAAAAAAAGTTTAAGCTAAGTTTAGAAAACTATTTTTGGGTAGGATTTTTTAACTTAACTTCAAATCCAGTCATAGATTCCAATTAATAATATTGAGGTGAAAGTTATCCTTTATCTACTAATGGCCAATATCAACCAACATTCCTTCTTCATTGAAATAGTGGAACATATTTCCCAGCATCGTTTTGATTTTCTATGGTGAATCTGTTACTTCTACAATTGAATGCATTCTGATAGAGGCTATGGCACAGGTCATCCTATAATTTCATCTCTGAATGCTTCTCAGACCTGACGCATCATTGTCTTTTTTTTTCTGAAAAATAAACAACAAATTTGAGTAATTTCAAAGTGCTTTGTGGTTTTCAATATCAGAAAAGTTCAAGATCAAGAACCACTCTTGAATATTCAGGGGAACACCTAAAATGCCAGGTAATGATATTATATTTGGCAATAAAATGATATTTTATTTGGCTCTATTCTTAATGTGACCCAAATTGCATGAACAATGATCTCTGTAAAAATCACAGAGAATTATTTTGCTTTTCTATTTTAGCAAGTCTCCTACTTGTTTCTTATGTGTAGCTTTGGGATGAAGTAATCAAGTTTAGAGTAATGAAGCAATGGAAGAAAACTTAAACATTTCTGCCCATTTTAGGATTTAAATTCAACTTGCATTTATATTTTAATATTTTAAGATAATATATTAATAAGCACGTTATTCAGCCAGCTTCCTAATTAACCTGAATCAAATAAAATATTTAATACTTATTATGCATTTTATAATACTACAGTCAGTCTGGTTTACCTAATTTGTACAAAAATTCATACAAATGATTGCAGTAGTAGAAAGTGACTTAAACATCCTAGTTATTTTACTCAATAGCTTGGACAAGTGAGGAATTACAAATATACTCACTCATAATTAATATTAGCAATGCTAACATGAGTACCAACTTCCATGAATTCCCTGGGGCAATAGCTTTCATGTACTCTTACATTTATTTACATATGCCATTTCCTTTACTTCCAGATATATGGGCATATGTGAAATATGGACAGCCATGAATGCAACCATTCTTTATATACCCTAAGCATAAAAGAGGAGGGATTTATGGTTTTTGAGTATCTACCATGCACCAGGAACTACTGTGCTAGGTGCTTTGGCACTCTTAATCTCTTTTATTCCTCACAATAGTCATTTGACATGGACAACATTACCTTTATTTTAAAGATGAAAAAGGTTCAGAAAAATAAACACTAATATCTCTCATGTATTGTGTTCTTTCTACATGATGTACTTTCTAAAATTTCTAAGATTTCTAAAATCACTTCATATACAGTTAAATTAAGCCCTTCTGACAACACAAGAAGGTAGGTTTTACGACTCCCAATTTACAAATGAAACAAATAAAGCTTAGAGACATTATGTAGCTTGACCACGTTTACATAGTTTTCAAATAGTAGAAATGAGACTTCATCCCAGGTCAGGCTGATTCCTAGCTTTGTTCTCCTAACCAGCATTAACAGAATGAGTTAGTAAAAACAATTTGATGGTATCAGCATAGTTTTCTTCACCCCCACGCCCAAGAAAAAGAAGAAAGCACATCTTTTCTGTGTTTTCGTAAAGGCATATTGAGGGCAGACACCAAATTTAGAGTTAGAGTTTGTGGAAACCAAGCCTGAAACAGGAATCTTTTATGCAGTGCCAACTACTAGGTGAGATAAGCCGCCCCAGCTGCTATCAGGGGCAGGAACTCTCAGAAGCAGGGCCCCTTCCTTCCCCCTGAGTTTGTATAAATACTCAACACTTAACCAGCACCACAGTGTCTGTCCTCTCCGATGCTAAGTGGGACATGTGGAGCTGCCATCCACATATGCCTATATTAGTCTGTTATGAAAAAATGATACAACCTAATTTATTCTTCAAGAAAACAATTTTATGAAATTTATTCAATATCTATTTATATTTATAAGTGACCAGCCATTAAATGGAATAAAACACTGTTTGTATTATGCTGTATTTTAAATTTGTTGTCTATATCTTGTTCTTCCTGTCTATCCAAGGCATTCAAGTAAACTCAATCAGGCTTTTCTCTACCGGCTGATGGATACAGATAAAATTTTTGAGAGCCTGAGCCAAAATGAACCCTGGTTTTAAATTACAGGGAATAATTTAAGTCTCAGATCTTAGTAATGGGAAATAATGATATTCAGTGGACTAACTAGATGGATAGAGACATGGAGTGATAAAAAATATATATTTTGATGTCTTAGATAAGGGTTTATTTTTCCATGTAACAAAAACTCTAGATGTAAGCAGTCCAGGGATTATACAGCTGTTCAAGAATATCAAAAAGTACCCATGTTCTTTCCATCTCTTTGTTACATGATCTTTATTGTATGCCTTTCGTCCTCAAGTTTCAAGGATGGCTGCATACCTAGAGGCATCATGAGTAAATTCTTGGCAAGAAGAAGAAGGAAGGTCAATGGGCAAAAATGAGTTTCTTCCACTCAGGCTATGCCTTTTTCTATAGGAAGAGCTGTCCTCCCTATGAACTTTCAATTATATTTCATTAATTTGATGAGTTTGATGTGTATAATATCCAACCACTAGGTACAAGAAAAATTCAAATCAAGATTGTTTGTTTGTTTGATAACATTTTCAGCCTTGCTGTCTCCATTCATTGTAGGCAGGGAAGAAGGGAATTGAATGTGAAGTTCTCACTGGCCAAATTACAAACTGTAAATTCATGGGCCAAACTACGCACACACACAGACACACACACACACATTCACGTTTTTTTAGGTGCTGAGGTTTGAGTTAAGCATTATCAGTGATTCTATAATGTTCCTCTTTTATTCTTTTGACTTATTTCCTACTATCATTTTACAGTACCCCCACCTCTTTTCCACAGGCAATTGTTATAGCCTGTTTAATATGTGTACCTATTCGTTTGCATGTTTTCTTATAAAATATGCAGTTTTGTTTTACTTATATAAATATAATTTATAAACATGATATGTGTATATATATATAAAAAATGATATAGTACTCTTTACAAAAAAGCACTATGTTTTTAGATTAACTTTACTTACAGAATACAATTATAAATGTAAATATAGAAAAAATCTTAAATATTTGAGGATATGGAATATTAAATTTCAGTTATTTATTCAATACCTACAATGTGCTAGGAACTGTTTTATGGGCTAACGAATACATCAATGAACAAAAATTGGGATTTAATAACACTGTTCTCTGGGCGTTACAGTCTAGTGAGGGAAATAGGATAAAAGTAAATTATTAAATTATATAGTATGTGTAATGGTTTGAGTTTGAATTAATTATGAATTTCAAAAATATAAATTAGATTATGTTTGTAAGCTCATCTGTTCATCTGGGCATGATTAAGTTATGAGTAGGGCGTTAATTGCCACGTCAGTGAGACCTTGAGCCCCACCCCTCGGTGGGGGTGGTCTCAAGTGGAAGCAGAGATTGGAGAGAAGCAGAGAGGAGATTTGGAGAAGGAGATTTGAAAAGCAGTTCTGATGTTGGAGTGAGCCGATCGCCGGATAGGCTACAGCTGGCCTTGTGGAGAGACACAACGCAGAGAGTCTCATAGCCTTCAGCTGAACTCGTGAAGGAAACAGAAGCTAAGCCCAGAGAGAAACGCAGCTCCGGGAACAAAGGAACCCGGAAGCCTGAACCCTGGAGACGTCGGCAGCCATCTTGCTCCAGGACATTGACTTTGGTATGGGAAGAAATTTATGCTTTGTGGGCTGGTAACTGTAAGCTTCTACCCCAAATAAATACCCTTTATAAAGACCGACCAATCTTTGGTATATTTGAAAAGGCACGCCTGTGGCTGACCAAAACAGTATGCTAGATTGTTATGTGCACCTGGGGAACAATATAAAGCCATAACTAAAGGTAGGAAGAGTTGGGGTCAGGGATCAGGTAAGAAAGCAAAAAATAAGATGCAGTTTTAGATGAGGATGAAGGTAGCCAGGGAAGACATCACTGAGAAGGTAATATGTGAGCAAAGATGGGAAATGTGGTTACAAATTGAGCTGATATTTGGGGAAGAGGAATACAGAAAGTGGAACAGTATACTAAGTACACAAGCCTTCTGGAAGGAGCATGATCATTCTGTTCAAAGAACAGCAAAGAAGTCAGTGTGGCTATAGCAGAGGAAGCAAGGAGAAGCCCAGGAGGACGTATAAAAGAGAAACCAAGGGAATAAATCATGTAAAGCCTGGTAAGTCATTGTGAGCACTTTGACTTTCACTGTGAAGCTCTTAGAGGGTTTTGAGCAGAGGAATGAAACAATAAGGCTAATTTTTTTCATATAATAACTTTAATAATATAAAATTAAAATAAATTTAATTTTTTTCATATAATAAACTTTGTTTTTAAAGATGTTTTAAATTATAGAAAAGTTACTTCAAAAGTATAGGGGATTCTTGTAGACCCCATTCCCTCGCTTTCTCACATTTTCCCTTATTAACAACATCTTATATTAATGTGGTACATTTGATAAAATTGATGAACAAATATTGAAGTATTGTTACTAACCAAGGTCTATAGTTTATATTATGGTTTATATTTTGCATTGCATAATTTTGTAGGTTTTGACAAAATATAAATGGCCTGTATCTGTCATTGCAAAATCATGCAGAACAATTGCAGCACCCTAAAAATGCCTTTTGTTCCACCTATTTTTCCCTTCCCCTCCCCTCAGAACCTCTGGTAACCATTGTCTTTATATCAATGTTACAAGCTCTTCCCTTACTACAATAATAATGTCTACTTTGGTCCAGGGTTGTATTCCCCCCTTTTTTCTTTGTTCATTCCTCAATCTTGAGGATTTTGGGATGGTGATGCCTACTTTGATTCAGGTTGGGAGGGGCCTTGGATCTTATGGGACAGATATAAGGAACTGTTTTGCTTGCAGATGTAGATACTCTTTGTTTTTGGGGATGGTAGTTGCCCAGCATCATCATTTGTTTTAAACAAATCAATGTTATTGATACATATTAATAAAGCATACAATTTATCCAAAATGTACAATCCATGGTATTTGGTATATTCATATAGTTGTGTTCATCACTTCAATCATTACTAAAGCATTTTCATTATTTCAATAGTAATAATAATAAACAAAACACGGACAAACAAGAAAATTCCTCACCTCTCAATCTCTCTGTTCCCTGCTGTAGAAAGCTACTATTTCTGGCTATTCTGGCACAATTATTTATTTGCTTATTAAGCAGTTTTATTGAGACATAGTCTCATACCATATGATAGATCCAAAGTGTGTAATCAATAACTTTTCTTTTAGCTGTTAAAAAGTCCTGTATTGTAAAATTGTAAAATAAATAGAAAAATAGATTGAAAGAAATTACAAATTTTAAAAGGAAGTGCAAGGCCAGGTTAGATGTTTTATAATTAGTTATAAAAAATAGGTAACATAGGAACAAACATCTATAAAAGTAAATAATAATTCAAATAGAATAGAAATTCATTATAACATAATTCTAATTTTTGTATTACAGCTCTAACTATTGGACATAATAATCTCTAAGAATGAAATAAATTATTGGTTTATTATTTAATTTCCCTTTAGGCCATAATTCTTTATAGATAATCAAATTCCTATTTGAGAATTCTTTACATCTTATTTGAATGAATTACAGAAGATAATTTGCCAACTCATAATTTTTTGAGGCAGAAAAACTCAAAAATTTATTCAACAGTAGTCATGCTAAATCATTATTGTTCCAGATAGTTTATTTTAATTAAAAAGTATGAAAAAGGGTTAAAGAAAAATGAAGTATCCAAAAATATCTCTCCTCTCCAGCCCTCCTCAATTAAAAGCAAGTGTTTATTATGTGTGAAAAAATTACAGAATACTGATCACAGGAACAATTTGTCAGTTGCACTGGTTAATTGTTGTTCATATACTATAATGTTGTTATTTTGCATTTATCTGGTCTGCACCAGCTCTTTTTTGGTACCTATTTGCATGGAATACCTTTTTCTAACCTTTCACATTTAAACTGGTTGTGCCCTTACATCTGAGGTGGATTTCTTGTAGACAATACATAGACGGCTCATATTTTCTTATCCATTCTCTCAGTCTATGTCTTTTGATTGGGGAGTTCAATCCATTAACATTCAGTGTTATTACTGTAAAGACATTCCTTACATCATCCACTTTATCCATCTGCTCTCTATTGTCATATCATTCTATTGCTTGTCTTCTTATCCTTTAGTTTACCCTTCCTAAAAATATTCATTTCTAAACTCTTCTCCAAATCTCTCACCCTTGTATTTTCCTTTCAGGCTGCAGCCTGAGCCTTTCAGGCTCCAGATTGGAGATTCAAAGAGGATTCTGTAGGTCAAATTCACTGAAGAAAAGCACCCCAACCTCCCCTCCCTTTTCCCTTGAAACAGCTGACAGGGAGGGGAGGAAGATGTCTGTTCCCGTCAGTTGGCCACAGTGAGTCAGCTGTTTTACCCCAGCTTAATATATTGGGGGTGGGTGAGGAGAGCCCTTCCTAGCTGCCACGCGGGCTCGGTAACTCACATTTGTCATTCCCACTTCTTCATCTCTCTGTCCCTCACCCTCCTGGGAGCTGTGTAGCATTGACCTGGTCTGTTGACCCCCAAAGCAGCTCCCTTGGACAATTTTTGGCTCTTTCTCTATTGTTTTCGTGAGAGCATTCGGCTCTGCCTGTTAGTCCATTGCCATCTTCCCTACAATCCCCATCATCATCATTTTGTTAGTTGTCTTGGGCGAGTCTGTCTGGATAAACTGGAGAGTAGGTGTTGGACACAACTCTGCTGAGACTCTGGGATCAACTAGCATATAAACAGACTGAAGATTGAAGACTCTGGGACATATATTTCATGGGTTTTGTGCTAATTATAGGTTCAAATAAAAGGGGTAGAAGAATCCTGTGTAGGAAAATTATAAATGAATCTAGCTCTATTACATTGGGGAAATAGGTTATACATTCCAAGGTAAAGCCCTCCAACAGGGTGTGGATGTCATGGGGTTGTGTGGATAAGGCTACTATTTTAGCAGGATACGTCTATTGTTATGTTAAGAACAGGGAACAGATTAAAGGTGGGTAACAGCAGAAATAGAGCAATCCATTGAGAAGTTATAAAAATAATGAGAAGAACTGATGGTTACTTGGGAGAGGGTGGTAGCAGTGAAGTGGTGAAAACTAATTAAATTGTAGATATATTTTGAAGAGTAGAGCAAGGCAGAGTTCATTGGTAAACATGTTGGTCAGGAAGATAGACGCCTATTGCTATATCCAAGGGTGGAGTCTCACCATGTCGCGTCTGGCAAGAGCATAACAATGCCTGCCACCAAGAACTCAGTCCTCAGGAGTGCACCTTCTCCACAATTTGCAGGTGTCTGGGTCGCCAACAGAAGCACAGTTTACATAGCCCTGGATGGAACAATCTTTTATTCATGTAGAGAAGGGACAGCATAAAGTCAGCTTTATAAGTCGACTTTGATTCCCCCTAGCCAGTGGGTCTCAATTCCTGGCTGACACAGGGAGATGGTCTCCAAGCAGCACCCCTCTCTTGTGTGGTTGTGCCCTAGAGGAGGAATCCTGCCTCTTCCCCACCAGAGTTGGATGCCAGAAAACATGCCCACTTTAATCAGACTGTCTCCAGTGAATATTTACCTATGCTCAGGACAATAGAAGAAGGAATGTACCCACTATCTCCTTATCTACTCGAGAATTTTATGTTATCTCATCACCATGCAGACTAATATGGTCCTAAGCACAATGTGGGTTCCAGGCCAAGCTAGGACATTCTCCTACCACAAAATAGACACAGGGCATGAAAATAAAGAGGCATCAAAAACGACTCCAAGTTTTTTGGTCTGAGCCAAAAAGAATGTAGTTGCCATTTATAGAGATGAAAAAATCAGTGATAATATCTGGAGATTATTTTGGACATATTAGATTTGAAATGCTTAGGTGAAAGCCAAGTGGGCAAGTTTACTAGATAAGCATATAAACAGGTCAGGTACTTTTTTTAAATACAATTTTATTTTTATTTTTTATTTTTGTCTTCCCTCCACCCCTCCCCCTGATGGCTCCCTCATCTGTCTGCTCATTTTCTTTAGGAAGCACCAGGAAGTGAACCCGGGACCTTCCAGGTGGGAGGTGAGTGCCCAATTCCTTGGGTCACTTCAGCACCCTGCTAGTTGCATTGTTTGCTGGTTGCACCATCTGCTGGTTGTGCTATCTGCTTGGTTGAGGCATCTTCTGGTTGCGCCATCTGCTTGGTTGAGGTGTCTGCTTGGTTGAGGAGTCTGCTCGTTATGGTGTCTGCAGCATTTGCTGATTGTGGTATCTGCTTGTTGTGGTGTCTGCTCATCTTCTTTAGGAGGTACCGGGAACCAAACCCGGGACCTTCCATGTGGGAGGCAGTTGCCCAATTGCTTGAACCATATCCACTCCCCAGATCAGGTATTCTTATCTGTGTAATATATATGACTAGGATCTCAGAGTGCTGAGACCTTAGTGTGAATAATATCTTAATGCTATTTGAGAATAAAACTAAAATAGGCTCACATTTTTTTTCAATAAAATCCTTGCCACTTAACTGTTAGTCTTTGACATTACAAATAGTTTATTATTTACCTTCTAAAAAATAAATTATTAGTAAATGAATTGGGCAACAAGAAGCAAGGGCTCTCTCAGTCTTTGGCCAAGAATTTTACCTAAATAAATATATGAGAATTTTGCATGCAAAAAGGCAGTCAGGAAAATTAACACTTCTCAAATAGTGACACTGTTCTCCAGTGCAAATAAGTGAATAATGTGATAATGAGGAGAAAAGTTATCCCTTCAGGTATGCCACCAAAAATATGATATTAGTATTTTAGTAACGGAGCCTCAAACACATTTGAAAAATTGAAAATTGATACTACACCCACTAGAGAAAGTCCTATGTATTACTAGTTAGGGCTTTTATCTCAAAGCCAGGAAGAATGTTTTCCTCCTAAGCTAAAGACAGTCCTAATAATTTGTCCCTATTCATCTGTATCTTATGACTCAATCATAAGAGAATAAAGAAGTAAAAATATGTTAAATATTAATCACATTCTTTTAAGCTAAACTTCAGTTCTAGAGCTAATAAAGGTTAGAAGAAGGAACAGTAATAGCTCAGTGGTTGAGCTCTGCTTCCCATGTACGAGGTCCTGGGTTCAATCTCCAGTACTCCCTAAAAAAAAAAGTTAGAAAAATTACCAAATGGAGAAGAGTCTGCTGAATCACTATGGTTCACTGCACACATGGAAGGAAAGAGGAAACACTGCATAAAAGAAAAGGAGGGAAATGGATGTAGCTCAAGCAGTTGGGCACTCACCTACTACATGTGAGGTCCCGGGTTCGATCCCCAGTGCCTCATAAAGAAGACA
>PVKH010030580.1:0-12470 GCA_004027955.1 Chaetophractus vellerosus
CCATAAGGGAGGCAGAAAACCAGAGTTTGGTGAGCAAGGTATTCCGGACATGCTGAGTCCAGATGGTGTCGTAGCATTGCTTAGATTGTAGTTTCTCCGTTGGCCTAACCCAGATTTCAGATGACTCATAAGCATATTATTCAAGTATCTCAGGAGTGTTCCTCAAATCTCATTAATCCAAATTCCAGATTGCATCCAACTGGCATACTATAAATAATTTACAAGAATGGCTAATGTTTTGGAGTTTAATTAGCAATTATAGTCTTTTACTAATCACTCTCCAGGAGTAGAGAAAGTATTTAAGATGATGGGATGCAAGCCTTTCATAAAAAAGAAATGCAAGATAAGTTGTAATTAACATGAGCAATCAAATGCATTCTTTAGCCCATGAACTGCTCCAATAGCTAATGTGGGCCATCATGCTCTTCAGAAATGCACATTAACTTTACTTCTAAATCTGTGTTTATTGTTTAGACATGAATTTGCCTCCCCAAATAATACATATTTTCTAGTACTAAATAAATAGGGACTAACACTAAATAGAAACTATGGATATTCTGCTTAATAGTTCATAAATTCCAAGTTTTTTTGAAGCCTGACAAATCTGAGTATTCTGCAAATATATCAGTAACAAAAAGTGTGCTTTATTCCATCAAAGAAGAGCTCATCATAAAGCCACCAATATTTCACAAATTTTATACAGTTTTATATTTAATTTTCTAATTTACACAAATGGACTTCAGGCTTTAGATTGTGGTCTGGAATGGGAACAATAATAGCCAGGAAATCAAAACTCATATTTATGTATTTGGAGATAAACCTCTCTGTAACGCAAAGTGACTCAGAGATTCTGTATTTAGCCATTAAATTTAGGTAATATAATCTACCTAAAAAATAATGTCATTAATTTCACTATATTATTGTTCTATTATATTTTTATTATTGTATTATATTTATTATATGTACCTTTTTAATAAATATACTTATATATATTTATTATTCCATTATTATGCTTCCATTATAAATCCCATTGTATTATTATATTTTAATATTATATTGTTATTTCATTGTATTTATGATATCTATTATTCTATGTATTATTCCACTATAAATTCCATATTATTATTACGACTACTACTATAAATAAATAATGGTTTGGTAAAATAACCAAGTCTGCATCAGATGCAGATGTCATGGCAGATATTATAGAATAATTTTCAAAGAGAAAATCATAAGTCTCATAAATATGTAAAGTAAACATATGTTAAAGGTTTTATTTAACTCACTAATTAAAGGAAGGGACCAGGCCAATGTTCTAACCAGTTCAAGTGTTCAAAGGAAAAGCCAAAGGACAGACGCACTTGAAAATTAGGAATACTAAAATCAATGTGCCTCCCCCACCATGGGGGCTGGCTGTCCCTCAATGGGGCATAACTCATTTGCATGAGTATAGAAAAAATTATTCTGCATTGCCATCAGTTATCTACGATTTACAGAATTGTAAAATAGTTCCTGTAGAATCAGAATCTAACGCCCAGAAAGGTCCACTCTGCACATTTGCGCTGAAGCACGCATTTTCCCCTGCACAGTCCCCATCACAGCTCGGCTTGCAAGTGAATCATATCAGAATGCCATATTGGATCAGCTTCCCACTGTCCTACCTGTCTCCCTGCCTCCCTCGGCGGTGCTACAGAACTTCTCATTGTTCAGCAGGTGGCTCACGCAGTAATGTGATAGTGAGGAGGTCTTGTCTGCTTGCCTATCATTTTTTAAAGATGACAGACTCGTTCCTGCAGAGTCTGAAGATCTCCACGGAGGCTGTCTGAAACCTGCCTAGAGCTCCTGGGGTCCCTTTGGACTACAGCTGCGTGGGCAATTCCAGATGGCACATCAGAAGAGCGTCTGCTTGTAGGAGTTGTCACCACGGAGGAAGAAAATTCTAATCTCTTTAGATATCGAAGCCCTTGAAGGAAGGCACCATGCAGCTCCTCCTGGGATAATATTCTCATGCTGGATCAAGAAGACCCAGATTTGATTTGAATATATGAAAGCTGGTAGCAGCAGTGTACCATTATGGAAACACAGGAGAACTAAGAACTCGGCAAATAACAATTTATGAAATGCTTACAATGATGAAGATTGGCCTGAGATAGCCTTACAGTGATGAATCCCTTCATTCACTCAACGGATTGTCACTAATTTGCAAGTTACACGTTCAGAAGACATATTATAGGATTAAAAAATTCATAAAAATTAATGCATTTATTTTGGGAACTGGGGAAGGGGAATACTGGTGTTAAAATTGTCTTTTACTCACCCTTTCCAGTTCTGAGCTTCTAATTACTCTGCACACATTAAAAACAAGAAATGAGAGCATGTCTTTGTCTGGGTAACTGCTTAGAAGAAAACAAAATTACATATTCAGCTAGCAGGTGGAAATATTTCAGAAAGCCTTCCAAGAGAAAAGCTTGTGTTATAAATAATTAGCGACTGTGACCAGAAAATTTAAAACATAAACCTATTAAACATGTGATATTAAAACCACTATGTAAATAAGCCAAAGTCAATGCTGAGGTCTAAAGATGAAAAGTTGCCATTCACGTCATGGTGATCAGGGGCACAGCAACACAGACAAAATTTGCCTTGCAAGAGAAAATGGTTATTATGGACCATATTTTACAGCCAAACTGAACATTTAAATTCCCTAACAGTGACTGAGAGACACTGAGTTGGGGGTGGGGTGGGAAACAGAGCAACTGTCACCTATTCATGAGAAAAATGAATGAACTGACATCACTTGGGAAAGAAAAGGAAGGAAGAATTTTCATGGTGGGTGGGCAGCCTTAAACTACCAAGCACCTGCCCTGTTCTATCTCCCCTTCTCTGGCTTATATGACGAAAGATCTATCACAAAGGATGCAAAGATACCGGGAGACCGGCAGCTCTTCAGCCCATATGTGGGTACCATACACTTCTATGTCAGTGAGACAGAGACTTTTAGAAGCATCTTCAGCATAAATGTTCTGGAGTCAGTGCATAATGGGTGGCAGTAAGGAAAATCTGACAGATATGTTGAAGGTATGTTTCCAAAGACAGAAAAACAATTGGAGGCTCTCAGACTTCTTGGTTCGGTTTCTGTATCTTACTCTAAACTTCGGTCCATTCTGACATGCCCTGTTACCATCCTTTGGGATGGTAGTCATTTCCCTTTAGTGATGTTACCATAAATTCAGGTTCTCAGTAGCATGGTGGAAACAGATCCCTCCAGATCATGCCCAAGGAAACCTATACTGGACACCCGAGGAGGGCTGTCCTCCAAAGGATTTTCTTGTTCTGGACATCTTTCCAGCCTCTTTCTTACGCCAGCATGTTATGAATGCACAGAATTATTATTGTTTTGTGAAATCATACTTGCCTTGATGTCTTGAATGTAAAGCTATGCCTGACTGCACCTTCTCTGTATACTCTGCCTAGCCCTCAGGGATGGACTTATTATAGTAGCTTATTTATATTTCCACATTTTGCTCTTCATAAATTGAGCTCATGCTAAATATAAATTATTGAGGTATGCACATACCTAAGGTATAAAACAATGATTCTTCATGCACAGGTTCTTCTCACATCTCTCCAACAATATCTTTGAAGAGTACCATGAGTCATTGATTGAATAAACCTAGAGTAACTCAGTGTATAATTTGTGCTAAGTCAGATGCCAGCTGAAATAACAGGTGCCAAAGGTGTAGGAAAATTAAACCCAACAGAGGAAATGTATTTTTACTGTTAATTAGGAAAATGCCACTCTATTCATTGCTAATGGTAGAGCAATTCTATCAAGTTCACAAAATGTCAGCAACTAGAACAAAAGCTTCCATGTGGGAGCATCATGAAGGATTGCTAATTGAGTCCAACAACAAAAACACATGGGCATTGACTTCCTGGGGAGTAAAGTCAGGAGCTCAGTGAACTGCTCTCTCACAAAAGCAATTGCTATTTTTTTAACTCTGGAAATTACCCAAAGTCACAGACCAAACTGAAAATCATCTAGCCAAGAGAAACTACTAAACTTTGTTAAGGCATATGTGGTTTAGGATATTTTAACTTGGGACTATTCCCATCCCTATCCCTGCCTAGCTTAGTGCCATGATAGCTGTGAAAACTCAGCAGTCTCACAGCCAATGGAGGAGATTGACCAATTTTGGAACTTCATTAAAAGCACCATCCCAGAACACAGTGAAAAATTTGTCTGACTATCCACATCCCTGGAAAATCTCTATTTCAAGGCTAAAATGGCTATTTGATTAAACTTAATGTTCAGCTCAGCCATAGGAGGAGACCAAAGAGGAGAAATCTTATGTCCAGACCACTGCCAAAACCATAGCAGTTTTTTAGGAATATTGCAGGTATCAACACCTGTGATTTCAGTTGGGGTAAAAAAGAACCTGGTCAGGAATTTAAAGGGAAATTCTAGAAAGATGATTACAGGAATCTATGAAAAGCTCAACATATTCCTGGAGATCTAACAGGATGGTGCAGGTATAGGCTGTGAAAATACCCAGGAAATGACATGGGAATGGAAAAGGCACAAGTTATTTATCTGACTAAACTTTAGGCACTGTGCAAATAGGAAGTGAAAGCTAAGGTGCTTGCAGCCTGTTTGAAATTTGAAGGCATGCTTTCTCAAACAGATAATTTTGGCAAAGGGTAGAAGATATATAAGCAATAAATTTAAGGAAATCTTCTCATTAAGCATTGGCTGGCTTCTAAATTTACTGGTCAGTGATAGCCCTTAAGAAGCTAGCCTTAAAAACAAAATACGTGTTAAAGAAAGAAAAGAAGCTAGGTGAGAACTCAGTGGCCACAAAATGCAGATAATATAGAATCTACAGAAACAGTCCAAGAAAGTACCTAAATATAGGTACAAGAAAAATAACAACAGAAACCCAGCAACAAAAACAAACTTAGGAGAGGGAAGAAGATCTGATACCAAAGCTGTAATATATTATCTAAAATGTCCAGTTATCAACAAAAAAATAAAAGACAGTCAAAGAAACAGGGAACAACAGCAGAAAATGTCCCTGAAGGAACCTAGATTTAGGACTTAGTTGACAAAGATTTAAAATCAGCTATTATAAATATGCTCAAAGAACTAAAGCTAACCATATCTAAAGAAATAATGGGAAGTATGGTAATGATGTCTCACCAAATAGGGAAACCTATAGATAGAAATTATAAATGAAATCCAAGTAGAAATTCTGGAGTTAGAAAGAACAATAACTACAATGAAAACTTCTTTAGAAAAATTCAAGAACAGAATTCATCTGGAATAAGAAAGAATCAATCATTGAACTTGAATATATGTCCAGTGAAATTATCTTTTCTGAGAACCAGAAAGAAATAAAAAAGAAAAGTTAACAGAGCCTTGGGGACTTGTTGGACACTATCAAGACAGGTGAACATATGCTTAATAGGAGACCTAGAAGGAGAAGAGAGAAAAAATAGAAAATCATTTTGAAGAAAAAGGGCAAAATCAACAAATTTTGTGAAAAGTGTTAATCTACACATCCAAAAAGCTTAAAAAACCCTGTTTAGAAAAAATCCAAAGATATCCACATGTAGACATATCATAATCAAATTCCTGAAAGACAAAGAATATCTTAAATGCAACAAGAAAAAAAGACTTACCATGTATAACTGATCAACAAGTGATTTCTCATCAGAAACCACAGAAGCAAAAAGGCAGTAACATGACATCTTGAAAGTATTGAAAGAAAATGGCTGTAAATATAGAAATCTATATCTAGCAAAACTTTACTTCAAAAATGAAGGGGGTGGGAAGATGGTGTCAGATTAAGCAGGCAAGGCAAACTTCTCTCACAAAAACAAAAAAAAAAGAGCCAAAACATGTCTAAGGGACCTGCTTTGGGGGTAAGCAGACCAGGACAATGCTGCACAACTCCAAAGAGGGTGAGGGATAGAGAGATAAAGAACCTGAAATAATAAATGTGTTACTAAACCCTCACAGTTTCTGGGAAAGGCTTCTATCCCCCACCCCAAGATATCAAACTGGGGTAAAACCCTGACTCACTGCAGCTGACTGAGAGGGGAACAGACATCCTCCTCCCTGTCAGCTGTTACAAGGGAAAAGGGAGAGGAAGTGTGTGGGGGGGGGCTTTTCTTCAGTGAATTTGGCCAGCAGAGCCTGATTTGAATCTCGGCTCTGGCCAAACCAAAACACAAGAAAGCAGAGATTAGATGACTTCCATGGAAAGGTGTACTGCTGAGCATCATATGCTGGTTGGACTGGAAATTGCACAAATAAAAACTGCTTTTGGTGTTCTCTGTATCTGAACTCCTGGGAGAAATTCAGCACCCCATTAGTGAGTCCGTGGCCTGATTTTTATAAATTAAGCTGGGCAAATTTAAAGACTTGGAATAAGTTGAACCAATTATGAAAGAAGAGCTGTAACACACTGGCACACTGGGGGAAAAAAACAATAGAAAAAAGATAGAAATTGGCCATCAGAGTAAATTCACCAATATATTCAGATGCCTAAACACCAGTAAAAACTTACAAGCCATACTAGGAAACAGGAAGAGATGGCCCAGCCAAAGGAACAAACCAAATATCCTGAAGAAATACATAGTATAGAACAAGTAATCAATGATAATTACATGACTCTTCTAAATCAATTCAAATAATTGAAAGAAAATATGACTAAAGAGATAAAGGGTATTAATTTTAAAAAAACTGGCTGAGCATAAAGAACAATTTGAAAGCCTGCAAAGAAAAGTAAGAAAACTTATGGGAATGAAAGACATGATGGATGAGACTAAGAATACATTAGAGGAACATAAGAGCAGATATGAATTGCTTGAAGACAGAATTAGTGACTTCGAAGAAAGAACATGTGAACTGGGAAAGACAGGAGAATAGAAAGAGAAAAGAATGTAGAAAATGGAATAGAGTATCAGGGAGTTGAATGAAAATGCCAAATACACAAACATATGCATTATCAAGGTCCCAGAAAGAGAAGAGAATGGAAAAGGGGCAGAAAGAATATATGAGGAAATAATGAATGAATAAATTGAAACCCTTATGAAGGACATTAATATCAATATCCAAGAAGAATAATGCAGCCCAAACAGAATAAATCTAAACAGGCCTACCCCAAGACACCTACTATTCAGAATGACAAATATCAGAGATAAAAAGAGGATTCTGAAAACAGCAAGAGAAAAGCAATGCATCACATACATGGGGACCTTGATAAGATTAAATGCTGACTTCTCATTAGAAAACATGGAAGCAAGAAGAAAGTGGTATGGTGTATTTAATGTACTGAAAGAGAAAAACTGCCAGCTATGAATCCTTACCTGGCAAAACTGTTCTTCAAAAATCAGGGTGACTTCAAAGTCTTCACAGACAAACAGAAACTGATAGAATATGTTATCAAAAGATAAGAATTGCAAGAGATATTAAAGGGAAAGAAAAATCAAGGGTAAGAGACTTGGAGAAAAGTGTAAATATGAAGATTATTAGGAAGAGTAAATGAATGGGTAAAAAGACAGATGATAATAGTATGATATGACAACAGAAAGCCAAAGGAAAATATTGGATGAAGTAATGCCTTTACAGTAATAACAGTGAATGTTAATGGCTTGAACTCCCCAATCAAAAGACAAGACTGATAGAATGGATAAAAAAATAAAAGCCATCTATATATGGCTGTCTATGAGAGATTCACCTCATGTAAGGACACAACCAGGTTAAAAGTGAAAGGTTGGAAAACCATATTCCATGCAAATAGTAACCAAAAAGAGCTGGAATAGCAATACTAATATCAGACAAAATAGATTTTAAATGCAAAACTGTTATAAGAGACAAGGAAGATCTTTATATATTAATAAAAGGGGGAATTTATCAAGAAGGAATAAATAAACTAAATACATATGTACTTAACTTGAGTGCCCAAATATACATGAGTAACACACTGGCAAAGGTCAAAGGGAGAAATAGATGTCTCTAAAATAATAGTCGGAGATTTCAATATACTACTCTCAATATTGGATAGAACATCTGAATAGACGATAAATTAAGATACAGAGAGCTTGAATAATATGATAAATGAGCTAGACCTAACAGATGCCTATAGAGCATTGCATCCAAAAAAGCAAGAACATACAATCTTTTCAAGTGCTTATGGGTCCTGCTCCAAGATAGACCATATGTTGGTCACCAGACAAGCCTCAATAAATTTTAAAAGATTGAAATTATTATACAATCCAATTTCTCTTATCATAACAGAATGAAGCTGGAAATCAATAAAGGATGGAAAAAGGGAAAATTCACAAATAAATGGCAATTAAACAGCACACTCAAATTATCAGTGGACCAAAGAAGAAATTGCCAGACATAATTCAACAAATATCTTGAGATGAATGAAACTGAGAACACAACATATCAAAACTTATGGGACACTGCAAAGCCAATGCTGAGAGGGAAATTTATAGCTCTCAATGCTTACATCAAAAAAGAAGGAAGAGATAAAGTTGATACTCTAAACGCATACCTGAAAGAACTAAAAAAAAAAAAAAGAACAGCAAACTAATCCCAAACCAAGCCGAAGGAAAAAAATAATAAAGATCAGAGCAGAAAGAAATGAAATTATGAAGGAAAAAAACTAATAAAGAGTATCAACAAAACCAAAAGTTGGTTCTTTGAGAAGATCAACAAAATCAGCAAACTGACAAAATTAGCCAGGCCGACGAAAAAAAGAGAGAAGACACAAATAAATAAAATCAGTAATGAGAGGAGGTACATTACCACTGACCCCACAGAAATAATAGAGATCATAAGAGGATACTAGGAGCAACTTTATGCCCCAAAGCTACACAATGTAGATGAGATGGACAAATTCCTAGAAACACATGAACCACCTCCACTGACCATAGAAGAAACAGAAAATATCAATGAACCAGTTCTCAAGTGAAGAGATTGAAACAGTTATGAAAAATCTCACAAAGATGAATAGCCTGGAACCAGATGGCTTCACAGGTGAATTCTACCAATCATTCAAAGACAATCTAATACTAATCTTGTTCCAGCTCTTTCAAAAAATTGAACAGGATAGAATATTACCAAACTCATTCTATGAAGCCAACATCACCCTAATATAAAACCAGATAAAGACACTATGAATAAAGCAAATTACAGACCAATATCTCTATTGAATATAGATGCAAAAATCCTCAAAAAAATTACTTACAAACAGAATCCAAAAGCACATTAAAAGAATTATACTCCATGGTCAAGTGGATTTTATCCCAAGTATGCAAGGGTGGTTCAACTAAGAAAATCAATTAGTGTAATAAACCACATTAGTAAATTGAAGGAGAAAAATCACATGATCTTCTTGATTGATGCAGAAAAGGAATAAATACAGTACCCTTTCCTGATAAAAAAAAAACACTCCAAAAATAGGAACAGAAGGATGTTTTCTCAATATGGTAAAGTATATATATGTAAAGACGACAGCTAACATTGTACTCATTAGTGAAAGTCTAAAAGCTTTCCCACTGAGATCAGTAATAAGACAAGGATGGCATCTGTCACCATTGTTATTCAATATTGTGCTAGAAGTTCTAGCTAGAGCAATTAGGCTAGATAAAAAAGTTGAAGACACCCAATTAGGAAAAGAAGAAGTAAAACTTGCACTACTTGCTCATGATATTATCCTATATCTAGAAAATCCTGAAAAATCCATGACAAAGCTTCTAGAATTAATAGATGAGTTCAGCAAAGTGGCAGGATAAAAGATTAATAGGCAAAAATCAATAGCATTTTTATACACTTCTGTATGCAATCTGAGGAAGAAATCAGTAAAAAAAATTCCATTTATATTAGTGAATAAAAACCAAATATTTATGAGTAAACTTATCTAAGGACATAAAGGATCTGTATTCAGAAAACTACAAAATATTGCTAAAAGAAACTGATGGTGACTTAAATAAATGGAAGGACATTCCATGTTCATGGATTTGAAAACTAAATATCATTAAGATATCAATTCTACCCAAACTGATTTACAAATTCAACACAATCCCAATAAAAATCCCAACAGCCTTGTTTTTGCAGAAATGGAAAGAAAAGCCAATAATAATATTTATTTAGAAGGGAAAGGGGCCCCATATAGCCAAAAAGATATTAAAATGAATAACAAAGTTGGGAGACTCTTACTTCCTGACTTTAAAGCATATTACTTAGTTACAGTGGTAAAAACAGCATGGGACTGGCATAAAGACAGACAGATTGACCAATGGAACTGGATAGAGAACCCAGAAATAGATCCTCACATCTGCCGTCAAGTTATTTTTTACCAATTTTTAAGCCCACCCAGCTGGGCCAGAAGAGTCTATTCAGCAAATTGTGCTGGGAGTACTCTATAACCATATGCAAAAGAATCAAGGACGTAAATATAAAAAATGACAACCATAAAAACTCCTAGGAGAAAATGTAGGAAAACATCTTCACGATCTTGTGTTAGGCGGTAGTTTCTTAAACCTTATACCCAAATCACGAGCAACAAAAGAAAAAATAGATAAATGGGACCTCCTCAAAATTAAACACTTTTGCACCTCAAGGGACCTTGTCAAAAGTGTGTAAATGCAGCCAACTCAATGGGAGAAAATATTTGGCATTCACATATCCGATAAAGATTTAATATCCATTATATATAAGGAGATCATACAACTTAGGAATTAAAAGACTACTACCCAGTTAAAAAATGGGCAAAAGACTTGAAAAGGCAATAGTCCAAAGAAGAAATACCAATGGTGAAGAAACACATGAAAAAATGTTCAATATCATTAGCGATTAGGGAAATGCAAATCAAAACTACATTGAGATATCATTTCACACCTATTAGACTGAGCACTATTAAAAAGTCAGAAAACTGTATATGTTGGAGATGATATGGAGAGATAGGAACACTTATTCACTGGTGGTAGAAATGTAGAATGGTACAGCCACTGTGGGGGACTGCTTGGCAGTTCCTAAGGAAGTTGAATATAGACTTGCCATGTGACCCCACAATATCATTACTAGGTATATATCCAGAAGAACTAAGAGTAGTGACATGAATAGACATCTGCCCTCTGATGTTCATAGCGGCATTATTCACAATTGCCAAAAGCTGGAAACAACCCAGGTGTCCATCAACTGATGAATGGATAAATAAGTTGTGGTTTATACTGAGTTGTAAGAAGAAATGAAGTCATGAAGCATATGACAATATGGATGAACCTGGAGGACACTATGTTGAGTGAAGCAAGCCAGGCACAAAAGGACAAACACTGTATGATAACACTATTTTGAACTAAATATATTATGTAAATTCATGAAGTTAGTAATTAGAATATAGAGCTCCAGAAAATAGAATGAGGGTAGAGAATGGAAAGCTGAGGGTTAATATGAGCAGAGTTAACCAAAAAGGTTGTTTGTATATCTTTGGAAATGAATAGAAATGGTGAGTGCACATCTTGGTGTTTGTGACTAGGAGAGCTATTATATGGGTATGAGGGTTGTTGAAAGGGAAAGTGTAAAGGCATGTATATTACTAGAAGGAAAGCAAAAGAATGTAACATGGGAACTGAATAACATAGTGAAACCTAAAGTAAAATATGAATATGGGTGATATTGCATATATAAGATTGTTTTTACAAAACATAAATTCAAATAAATCTGAGAGAAAGAAACGTAATTGGAGCTATGTATGGCAGGGGAAGCATAGAGAGATTGAGAGGTGATGAGTTTTGTTTGTTTGTTTCTTTGGCTTTTGTTTATTATTATTATTATTGGAATAATAAAATGCTTTCAAAATGAAGTGATGAATGCACAACTATGTGATTATACCAATATACCATTGATTATATACTTTGGATGGATTTATGCTTTATTAGGGAGTGATGTCCTCAACAGAATGACATAAGACATCCCCTGAAAACACTTCCTCAGAGATTCAGTAAACAAAAGGACAAATTTGATTGGCTTAGAACTCTGGAGGATGGTAGAGACTTGAGAAGGACTCCACAAATACTAACTTGAAGAAAAAGAAAAATATCAGGTGGGGAACTTTTGTCATAGACCACCAGTTTTCTTCCCTTCCCTTTACTTGGTCCTGCACATCTTGGGAGTTGCTCAGAAGCAGTGGCCCGAATCCCTCCCACTGCTCACCAGTGACACAGACTATAAAGACACACAGCAGTCAGATAGAACCCCAAGAATAGCCAGGCAGAGGGAACCAAGTCCACAGACACTAGAATGCAACACAAGCCACTGGGGAGTGCTGCATACAAAAAAGGCCCCTGGGGTGAGGAAGAGAGAGAGAGACCATGGTAGTGGTGCACTCAATCCAGTTATTGTCATCTGGGTCACCTAAACCCAAAACAGAGTTTTCTGGAGTGACCTGCCT
>PVKH010030581.1:0-12465 GCA_004027955.1 Chaetophractus vellerosus
GAGTCCTTTGTCCAGGGTCTTGTGGATGCTCGGGACAGCCTAGTGGCAGATGTCTGATCCCAAGATGGAATTGGATGGCCACCTAGGACCAGCCTCAGTCACCAACTGACTACTGGGTTATCCCTGAGCCATCAAATCCAACCCTAGTGGCAAGAGTTTGGGATTTTGATTCCCATATATTAGCAAATAAATCCTTTTTTGTGCATCTCCAATGGTTCTCATCACAGCAGATTTTCTAACCAGTCTCTCCTCTTCCTCTCCTCCTCTAACCCCACCTCATCCTCCTCCCTCACTCTCTGGAAATAAGCCCCATCAATTTTTCTCCTTTTTCTGCTCAAAATACATCTTGACTTCCCTAAACTATATCCTTCTCAGTATGGATTAGATAGACAAGGGCTTGAGTCCTGGCTCCAGCCTTCACTAGCTGTGGGACTGCAGGGAAGAGACTTAACATAACCAAGCCTCAGTTCTCCGTGTGTATAGTGGGGATAATACTATCCCCTTGTGTGCTGATGGCAGAGTTAAATGAACTAGCACTTGTAAAGAGTGTGATGTGGTACCTGTAAGAGAGAGGACGTGATGGATATTATTTTATAATGAATAAAATTATATTAAGAACATTGTCAGCAAAACAGAGCTATTTGCTTTTCCTTGAAGGTATTCTCAGCTTGCCTACTTCGTCTCCACTCTTCCCTTATCTTCCCAGGCCTTCTTCTATGATGACTGAAAAAGTCCTAATTGTTTATGAGAGTTATCTCAGATGTGTTCAACTTGCTCTGATTCTCCAATGGACATGCTCTCTTTGGCTCTGAAACACTAAAGCACTCCACGCTACTCTTGTGGCACTTATTCTATTACACTTCTCCTCTGTGTAGCTGCTAATTCCTGGATTAAAAGGACCTGGAAGGCTGGGAATATGCAATGCCCAGCCCCTGATATGAGATCAATAAATGGTTGTTGAGTTACATTATCTTAAAATTCCCTGATATCTGTATTTGGGGCTGGGAAGAGGAAGTTTTACTTAGTCTGTTTTAAACTGAGAAGATGTGGCTGTTGTTGAAGGTCACAGAATGGGCAAACCCTGAATAATGGTGAGACCAAGACTGTGGAAGAAGCATGGAGTTCCTGAGTGGGCACTGATGGTGACCAGAGTTTAAAACAGAAAGAAAGTGTGCCCTTTTCTCCTCTGAGAAGGGGAAGAGGGAGGATGGGGCCGCGGGTCAGTCAGCCCCACTTCTCACTGCGTTCTGCACCCCTTGCTCCTGATATCCCGATACCTGTTGCTGGGTCCTGCCCCCTCAACCGGGGATGTCCTCCTCCGCCTTATACATCCTCATGTCCATCTCTGGGGACCTTCCTGGGTTTGGCCACCATTCTCCACCCTCTTATTTTTTCCATCTGTAAATCACAGGAGAGCTGCCAGTCCATAGCTCCCTCCCTGACTTTGCAGATTGTCTCATATTGTTCTCTCTCTAAAGCCTGAGCCCTCAGCAGCAGACACGGTGTCTCTCCTTCCTACACTTGATTCATGACCAGCCACAGGGTGGGTCCTTCAGAAGTATTTATTCCAAGACTAATGGATTTGGAGTCCTTCTTACAAATGGAGTTTGCTCTCAATGATGTGGAGTGTTTCAGCCTGATGACTCTGAGATGTCAACAGCAAAAACTGTTAACAAATAAAAGAAAAAGTTGTAAGAGCTATTTTGTATTTTATGGATAAAAAATGTTGGCAGTTTAACTAAGTTTAACCAGGAAATTTTGCAGAGTTTTTTGTTGTGGTTGTTTGTTTGTACAGCTTTAAATAAGCTTATTCCATTAAACCATTTTGTACGTGTGGATGGCACCATGGAAATTTGGGGTTCCCAGGGCAGAACCAAGAGTAGGGAAAGCCCACGAGCCTGGGCAGCCGTCCTTGGAATTGCTGCATTGTACGTGGGTTTACTAACTGGCAGCCTGGAGGCAATCTATTTTATTAAGAGATTGAAAAATAGTTTAAAAAACCAGCATGCGAAGATTTCAATCAGAAATAGATGGGCACTTTTTAAACTGCAATTGGTTTCTAAAGAATGGGCATGATAAGAATTGATAGAGGTGAATAGCTATCAAAACGTGGGTTAAAAAAAAAAGAAGCAAATTGCCACCTACTTGAAGTGAATAGCTCTTGTAATGTAATGGGTTTTAAACTTTAAAATTGTTTTGTACTATGACATATATAACACTGGAAATCTGGATAGAGAGTGTTTATTGGTTTTTTCCAATGGAAGATTGCCTGTTTGGTTTTGAATAATAATCTCCATATAAAAATATGGTAATGTAATTATGCTAACTAGTATTTTCTATAATTCAAGACTCTGTTTATAATAATATATCATATTTTGCAGTCAGGTAGGATTCCATTTGTCCCCTCCACCTGGGCCCGGAGATAGGAAGAGGAACTTTAATATACAGTTCTCTGCAATCTGGTCCTCTCTGGAGTTAGAGTTTCCTGGAAGGTGATACAATAAATCTTACCAGAAATACTTTCATTTACCACAGGCTGCCAGGTGGAGATGAAGCTGATTTTTCAAAACTTTTCAGATAAACTTGCATTGACCAAACTTACAGATGGAAAATGCTAGCATGAGGACTTTAGCCAAACTCAGGCAAAGGCAGAGAATTTTAAATTACTTTGGAAATAACATATAGAATAGACCAATTATGTCTGTTATTACACAGTGTTTTATTGAGAAATTCACACTTGAAAAATGAGCACTTGATCAGCTAATATTATCATATTACCCACACAAGAACACAAAATTATGAAGTTATGGATTGATCTACACTCGGTCAAGTCCTCATTAAATTGGCATTGTACTAAGACAATTTTGACAAGGCTGATCCATTGTTCTTAGTTTTATACCAAGAATATCAGAAAAGGGAACTTCCAATTTCAGTCTGCCTCTGAGAAAGCAAACCCCCAAAGTACAGATTAATAGAGTAATAGCAACCTGTTCAGCAGTTTGTCTAGTGGCTTGTCCCAAGGCTTGGTAACAATCTTATTCTGATCAGCAGCCTTAATAACTAGGATGAGGAGACAAAAAATCTACAATTTGAATAAAAGTAAGAGTATTGGGAGATACATTGCGGTCTAAACTGATCTCCAGGTTTTGTACAATGGGCCAAATTTAATCTATTAAAATTTATAAGGCCAAATATGAATTCCTATAGTTGTGTTTCTAAAAAAACGCCAAGCAATAGAAGCACGTGGTAGGGAAGAGATGGCCAAACAGCAGCATGTGACTTGACAGAGGAGCTTAAAAAGAATCAGGTGGGACCAATCCTAATACCATGCCCAGAGGCAGGGAGGAAATTGTCCTCCATTGAACACAACACACTTGGAGTTCTGCGTTGAATTTAGGGGCAAATTGGAGCAAAATGCCTAGAATCGTGAATGAGAAATTGTTGAAAGAATTAAGTGTGTTTATATTGGAAAAAACAGTCTATCTTCAAATACATTCAGGACAATCAGGTAAATGAGCAAATGGACTTATTCTGGGTGACTCCAGAAAGCAGACATAGGCCCAATGGGAAGAAAATAATTTGAAGCAAGGAAAACCAAGAGTGGTTATCTAGCAATCACAATTGTACGAAAAAGTCAGGAGCTTCCATGTGAGGGAATGCAATTCTCATGCCTGGAGGACTTCAAGCAGAATTTAAACCACCATTTGTATGGTACTGGGCAGAGGTCAGCTGGGCAAACAGTTGGGCTGAACAGTGGCCGCGAAGGTGCCCTAAAACCCCCAGAGCCTAGGACTAATCTCACAGCTTGCAGATCTGCCCCAGGAACCCGTTTGCTTCTTGTGGTACTGCTGAAGTTGTTTCATTCCTGAGCATATGTAAACTGTTCAAAAATGCATTTGGCTTTTCAGCTGTCATGAATTGTGGAGAAATTTCATTAATAAGCAGATTCCCCATTTCATAACGGAAGATAGTTTGGTTCGTCTTCAACTTAACCCCCTGAAAAAGTCATCTCTGTGTTCTGGGATTTTAGGGTTTGGAGAAAAGCCACATTCCTTTCTTTTTTCCCCGTTTATAATGTTAAGTACTTACTTCTGTTTCCTCTCAGTTTTAAAGAAAATCTTGCCCCACAAGCCTGGCATCGCATGTTAGATAATGTTGTTAAAGAGCAGATATGGAATGAGAAGTGGAAACACAGCGAGTCATCTGCCTGGCCCTGGGATTTTTCAGGCAAAGGATGAGTCCTGGGCGGCTGTGGGGAGGTGCTGTGTGGAGCTCCGCTGGATCAGAGTGGGGGAGCAGATTCCTGGCAGTGTCGCCATCCCACCCCCTTTTGCAGTTGCCTACTCTCTGAGCTTCCAGAAGACATACGGATTTTATTCGTTTTGATTTATATGGAATGCAATATACAAATATATTAAGCTAAGGATAAACTTTAAGAATTTGAGAAAATATGGTAAAAGAAATATAAATAAACCTATTCTTGAAACAAAGGAAAACCTGGACCAAATGGCTAATTTCAAAACAGTTAATAATTTTCTACCCTGCAAGAAATCTCACAAGTTCTGAAACAAAACAACAACAAGAAAAAACTATCTCACCCATGGTGGTCATCTCTACTGAGCCCAGGCAGAGCTTTCAACAGTCACTGGTCCTGGGCTAGAAGGTTGCCAAAATTCCTCTATTTATTCCAACCGCTATGCTGGACCTACTTTTTATTCCAAAGCCACCCTGAGCACCCAGGCGACGTGATGGGTACCCATGGAGCCACAGCGCCGGGAGACCGGTCCTGTTTGTATGCTGTGTGGCCTCTGCCCAGCTCCCCAGTCTCTATTCCTGGAAGCTCTTCTGTCTCACATGCTTTAACAAGAACCCCGCCCGTGCCATGGACTTCTAGTGCCCCTCCACGAGATACAGTCCCAATTAACCCGGATCTATATGCCACCTTCCCTGTCCTCTGAGGTCCCCCAAACCCTTCATGTCTCTTTGCGTCAGTCCTTACAACACCTCTAAAGAGAAAAAAGAGAGGTGCGGCAGGACAGTGCCCCCTCTGCAGAGGGGAGAGCTGAGACAGAGGGTAATTCAGGGAAAAATCAAGAAGACGTTACAGGTCAAACCTTAGAGGGACAGAGGCAAAACCCTTTAAAATGGCCTTTCCCTTTCTCTCTGTACTTCTCCTCTCCCCTTACAGCTTCCCTCTACATTTTTTTTTCTTGCAATTAATAGTGGTCTTGAAAATGGTTAACTGACCAGTAGAAGTGTGTTGATTCAAACCTTCTTGCAGGCATCCTGGTTACTTAGTCTATTTCTGTTCAATCATGGTGACAAGTGATCTGAGGTGATGATAAATCCATGCATTTAATGTCTTGATTTCCTGAATAAATAGGTTGGACGGCTTTAGTAATTGGATAATTAAAGCAAAATGGGGATGCCAGTGGGGTATAAAGCTGAGAAAGTCAGGGTGGCTGGAAATTTCGTTTTGGAAAACCCAAAATCAAAATCTATAGGAGTAGAGCAGGTAAATACATAGTGGGTATTCACAGCAAAAGATGGGTGCATGGGCGAGGCAACTTGAGTTAATCGAACTAAGATAACAATGGAAAAGGAAGACACTCTTGAACTACTTTGTGTATTTTCTCCCAAAGCTTGCTAATTTCCTGCCCAGGATTCCAGGTTGGGAGGGAAGAAGACAACAGAGGGTGGAGTTCTTTTCTGAATAAGTGCTTCCCACTGCCTTGCCACCCCTCCAACTATGCTCGCTCTCTAGCTCTCTCTCTCTCTCTCTCTCTCTCTCTCTCTCTCTCTCTCTCTCTCTCTCTCTCATCTGCTTTGCCCTTTCTTTTCATCTTCTTTCCATTTCCCTCTTGTTTTATTCCCTTACTTAAGACTGGTCCTTGAGGGTTAAAATTGAACCCCCAAATCTGTAAAAAGCCATCAGAAGGGGCAATCACAAAGAAACTGCCCGTATCTCCAGATCCTAAGGAAGCAGAAAACAGAGCAGGGCTGAAGGGCTGGAACATCCTTGTTTCCAGATGGTGGAGACCCACCTCATAGAGATGGAGTCATTCATCAGGGATCCCATTGCCTGACAAGGGAAGTTAAGTCATTATCCCTCTTGCCGATAGTCAAGGAGCCAGGCACCCCAGCCATCACAGCAACCCTGAGCGGGTTGCCAGTCAGCAGGAGTCCCGCCCCTCTGGATGCTGGCAGACTGCCCTAGCCCCTGGATAGCCCCTGGCTTCTGCACCTCCTGTGGCACCGACCTGTACCTAGAGGTTAAGGTTCACCAAGCAAGCAGCACTTGCCTCCCCCTCCCATCCTGACCACCAGCAGGGGAGTTGCCATTGTGTGCTGAGTGCTCACTATGTGCTAAGCTCATCCTCAAAGGGTTAGCCCTCAAAATCATTTCATTGATGAGGAAACAGACTTGAAGAGGATAATTAACTTCTTAGCAGCTACTAACTCCCAGAAGGGGGATTCAAACTCACACCAAGAGCTAAGCTCATGCTTTCAGTGCATCTGATACTTTGCTGCCTTCTGAGGACCCAGGAATCTTGAGTTATAAATACTCTTATGAACTTGACTTCCTATTGCTCATTTATCTTCTGTCATAAATTAAAAAAAAAACCCAATTAGTAAGCACTTCCTATGTGCTAGGGACTGGGCTAGGCACTGGAGCTATAGAAGCCAGCAGTGTCATTCTGCTCTTTGGGATATGGAAAGACCAAAATAAAGATTTTCAGTCAGTATAAAATGTAGTAAGTTATTTGCCTGTGGTGGGTTCTCAATGCATATTTGTTTAAATGAGGTAAAATCATTTCAATTAAACCTCCAAAATCATCACCCTAAGAGTAGACAGCAAACCAGCATCTCTCAGCATGATTGGCTGGGGCAGGTTGGGTTGGGGAGTGGGGCATTCCTTTACTATTATTGCAACCACAAACCTACCTGAAAAACGCAAAGAAATTGTTCTGGCCCCAGAGCTAAGAGATTTCACCTCCTAATATCTGTATCTACATATACAAATTAGTTCAACCGAGTTCAGGAGCAAGTTTAAAGGAAGGCTCTGTGTTTGTGTGTATGCGTATGTTAATGTGTGTGCAAGATAAAGAGATCTTTGTATAAGACTCTGATTATTTAAAATGATTTATAATAGCCAAAGCAACAGTTTCAGAAAATAAACATTCTGCTGGAGGCTGGACAATACCATTGCCACCTCAACAAGCTGTGAATGAATTGTGTGCCTCAGATTGGAAACCAGGAGTAAAAGTATCCTAATGCTCTACAGAGAAAGTAGAAATTAAAGGTTTGCTTCTGCACAGTGACAGGAAAATGGACAGGAAGACCAGCTTCTGATGCCAGGAAGGTAATCTGGTGCCAACAAACTTATGTGGCCACAAATTCAGCAGGGGGCAAAGAGGGACACATACCTGGTCCACTATTGCCCATATCAGGCACTGTGATTGGCACGTTCTGTAGAGTATCTTCTTTAATTTTCCCAGCAACCGTATGCAGCCCTGATGTTAGCTGGGGTCTCTAGCCTCTTAAGATCCGGGGAAGACAGTGGCAGATGTGGCACTGACACCCAGCAAAGGTGCCTGGTTTGCTTGCTGGATGCCAGCATGTCATTAACCTGTGTTAGCCTAAGGGATCTTGCCTTCAGCAAAGTGTTCAGGAAAGAAGCTGAAGTAATGTACTGAGACTTGTGCTGGCCAATATTTCCTGGAATATTTTCTTTTGGGTGTCTCTTGGAAAAATGTCAGCGAAGATCTGTTTATTGAGCATCTACAATGTGTTTGGCACCTTGGCAGGTGCTGGAGATTCATGGATGAACACAACAAACTGGTTCTTGCACTCACCGTGCTTAAAGTCTAGTGAGGAACAGAGGTCAATAGAATACTTACATATAGTTAACTAAATAATTATAGACTGGTCTCTGCTCTGCTCTGCTCTGCAAGGGCAAAACACAGAAAAGAGTTTTGCCTACATGTGTTGCAGAGTTTTATAGGGGGTGGCACCATATCCACATTCATGTGGTATTGAGGAATCGCAGTGTGAAGGAATCCAAAAAGAGGAGAGCACTCTGGGGCAAGACTGGTGCCAGCTTGTCCTTTATGCCTAGAGAATCTCCTCCCAGGCTCTACCTAGCGCAGACCAGGCCTTGGAGACTTTGTGCTTTGCCTTCCTAAGTAAGACTATTCCTTTATAAGAGAATAATTCAGCTTTGGAAAGCTGGTTTCAGTGCCCTGCAACTGATTGAGCTGAATGTTTCCCTTTTCAATGAATTGCTTTGGCATTATTTAAGTCCAGTCATAATATTGTGATTCACAGGAAGCTAAAAAGTGACCTGTGTAAGTCAATCAAATCATAAAACTCTTGATAATAGATGATGGAGTTTTCAAAGGGCCATGAATATGGTCCTCCTCTAGGCAGCCCTTGCAAACGTTTTTTTAAGCATTTTTTTCAAACTCTTGCTTTTATTTCTGTCAGCTATTAATTTATGCCAGTTTGAACTGAATCCAGAAGCTTTGCTATATGCCTTTTGCCAACACACACATTGAATCTCATGTGGTTGTCCCCTAACCACTCCATTCACTGCCGCCCACCACTGTCAGCTCCTTTAATGGGCACTCACTCCAAAACCTTAGCAGTTGAAACGTGGGTAGCCTGGGGATCCCAGTATCAACTCCAGACTTGGGTTTCCCTTTCAGTCCTCAGCAGAAATGTTCTGGGTTGTTGGCAATCAAAGGGGTTCTCTAAGCACCATAGCATGTGGTCATCTCTGCAGTTGAGGGGGAGGTGAAACTGGTAAGACCAGAAGGTGGGTGGTGATCCTATAGGAGGACCAAAGCCCTTGAAAGTGCTTTCCCTCCGTGGTGGGTAGAATTCCATGGTGGCCCGTGACCTCTACCTGGTATTACTCCCATGATTATTTTACATTAAATGGCGAAAGTGATTTTGCAGATGTAATTAACCTTACAGTAGAGAGATTATCTGAGTGGGCCTAACCTAATCACATGAGCACTTAACAAAGTTTCCTCGAGCTGATTGCAGAAAAAGAAGTCCAAGAGATTCCAGGTGTGAGAAGCACTTGATACATTGTTTCTGGTTTTGAAGATGGAGGGATCCACATTGTAAGGACTGTAGGTGGCCTCTGGAAGCTGAGGGTAACCACCAGCTAACAGCAAATGAGGGATTGGGACCCTCTGACAACCACAAGAAACTGAATTTTGCAATCTGAATGGGCTTGCAGGCAGATTTTTCCCTACAGCATCCAGAATCAAACTTAGCCCAGCTCACAACTTGATTTGGGCCTGTAAGACACTAGGTAGAGACCCTACCTGAGCCCATGTGGACCTCTGATTATAGAATTGTGAGATGACTAGTTTTAAGCCACTAAATTTGTGGTAATTTGTTATGCAGCAATAGAAAATTAACTTACCCTACATTAACTCATTTAACCCTCACAGCAGCCCTGCAGGAATGTGTTGTTAACCCCTTTCACATTTAATGATACAAAGGCTCTAAAAAATTAAACATTTGCCATGCATGGCTGGAATTTGAACCCCGGATTTAGTGGTTTGAAAGCCCTTGCCCTTTCAGCGACTGTGGTTTTCAGCAGAGGATGCCCATGCACCTGGTGTCCTGGGGATAGGAACAGCATTGAAAAGCACTGGAAGACAGATCACATGGTAGTTAAATGCCTGATCTTTAAAGCAACACAGACCTAAGTGGAGTCTTAGCACTATCTCATACTAGTCACATGACATTTTACAAATTTGCCTCTGGAAGCCTCAACTTTGTCATCTGTAAAATGAGCAGAGTAATAGAGCATACGTCAAAGATAAAGTGCTTGGACCAACCGAGGTCACAGAGACATAGTGCACTAAAGGAAAATAGTGGTTATTATTATTCCTTAGAGTCATAGATGAAAATGTCAGGGGTAGAGAGGTATGGGCACTTGGAGTCCATAGGGCTCAGGCTGGCATTGTCCTGGGACTCAGATGTTGATCCCTGCTCTATCAGGGGAATAAAGAACTTCCTGTCCAAGGAATGTCAAGGTCACCTCATGGTGGTACACTGTGCTTTGGTCTGATATTGACCATGTCTGGTCTCCTGTTCCTTCCTGATCTCTGAGGCTGTACCATCTGCCCCTGGTTCCCATGGTCTGGGACTGTCCCTGCCGATGGACAATGGCGCACTTTCCTCTTCCACTTTTGCTGTCTTTGTCGAGCCAATGGCCAAGTCTGACTGGTTGGAAAAAGGATTCCTCTTTTAAAATATAATTTTACATAATTTCTCAGCTTGGGGAATGCTGAGAAGAGGCACTTTCCTGCCTAGATTCCAAGGATAAGTCTGCAAGTGCCTCTCTGCTGAAGGGCAATAGATTTAAATGATTTAGAAATGGCATTAAATCTGAACTGATGGCCATTCCACTGCCTTGGCACTCCTTTTATCTCCACCCAATCAAAACTCTGAAACAGGGATGCCATAGCCTAGGAGGCAGGACCACCGTGGCTCTTGGCTTCAGGACAGATGGTGGGAGAAGGCTCCTGAGGGTGGGAGCCTAGTGCTCAGTGCTGGGTGGACTGTAAGACGAGGAGGCCCTGGAGAGAACTGGTCTGTTTAGCTTCAGCAAAGGAGCCAAGTTCAACTTTCAGATGTGTGTGCCTGAAGGCTGCATGGATGGATATCAGGGGGCGAGAGGGGCCTCCGACCACAGAGACCAGAAATGAGGGAGCATTTTTGTTTTAACCTGTACCCACTCCTGATGGATTTAGGAATCTGCCTTCTCAGAAACAGTATAAAAACATACACTGCATTTCAGGGCCTCCAATGGATTCCCAAAGCTAAAGAAAAAAATAAAATAAAATGAGAAGACTGAAGTGAGAAACTTTATTTTCCCTAATGTCAGCCCTTGGCATTTTATTTGGAGTCCTGCTAAGCACTGAAAGACGAGAAACGTGGAAAAACTAGGGGACTGACCTCAGTGAACTGAGTTAGTGATGGGATGTGGACTGGTAGCCCTTCCTGGACTGAGAGAGAACTTATATCATGCCCACCTTGGTATGGAGGAAAGTGTAATGGTTTGAGTTTGATTTAATTATGAATTCCAAAAATATAGATTAGATTATGTTTGTAAACTAATCTATTCATCTGGGCATGATTAAGTTATGAGTAGGGCGTTAACTGCCACGTCAGTGAGACTTTGAGCCCCATCCCTTGGTGGGCGTGGTCTCAAGTATAAAAAGCTAGATAAGAGGCAGCAGAGAGAGAGAAGCAGCAGAGATTGGAGGGAAGCAGATTGAGAAACGCAGATTGAGAGAAGAGATTTAGAGAAGCAGATTTGAGAAGCAGTTCTGATGTTGGAGTGAGCCGTTCGCCCGATAGTCTACAGCTGCCTTGTGGAGAGACGCAACGCATAGAAAGCCTCATGGTCTACAGCTGAACTCGTGAAGGAAACAAAAGCTAAGCCCGGAGAGAAACGCAGCCCCAGGAACAAAGGAATCCGGAAGCCTGAACCCTGGAGACGTCGGCAGCCATCTTGCTCCAACACGTGGACTTTGGTATGGGAAGAAATTTATGCTTTGTGGCCTGGTAACTGTAAGCTTCTACCCCAAATAAATACCCTTTATAAAGACCGACCAATCTTTGGTATATTTCAAAAGGCACGCCTGTGGCTGACCAAAACAGAAAGAATTGACCTTTTCTATCCTTTATCAGCCCAGCCTCCCAGGTAAAACCAGCAGAGCATACAAAACTGAGTTTATGTTTAATAAAAGCTATTACTATTGTTTGTTTTGGTTTTTTGCTTTTGTTAAACTTTCATTTGCTGAAGATTCATCTTTAGCTAGGCTAGATGGCTGGACAAAACATCTCCCATAAACATTAAGCACACCATCTAGTTTGTCCACTATGCATGTGTGTGTTTGGCGGAGCAGGAGGGCATGTTATGTTGGAGGAATTTTTAGGCTGTGACTACACAATGTCCATAAGTGGGCCATCCATACTGACAAACGAATGGTTATGTATGTGCATGTTTTGAAAAATACTTGCAAAAGTCTCCTGGCTCCAAAATTACAACCCCTTAGAACTTAATCATGAGATTCATTCCTAGTTTAAATTAATAGTGTTCCCAGTTTATTAGTTGCCAGCCATTCAAGTCTCATTTTAAATACAGATATAGGGTGCCTCCCCTGCTTTTTGCTTGAAATATAGGAGTAGATAGCAGGGAATAAATGCAAGGAATCTTTGAAAGAAAGGAGAAGGAAGAGGTCCTTCCAGCACTGGGCCCTGTGGAGAGAAAGCAGGCCTGGTTTGCCACACAGCATTCCTGGGGACATGGCAAAGAGTGGATCATCTGGAATGGTAAAGGGACCCTGGGACAGGAAGTGAAAAGACAACAGACTAACCGTCACCAGCAAATTTGCCTCCATCATGAAAGAAAAAGCTTTGGTTCCTCTGTGA
>PVKH010030582.1:0-12465 GCA_004027955.1 Chaetophractus vellerosus
TCACATGTGAAGAGGTTATGGATCACAGAAGGGTCACAATGTGGATGGGAGAGGAGCATTGGAGGGGGGTGTCAAGGTTGGGGGTGCATTGGAGGAAGTCCACCTGAACATACATAAAAGTCATACATGATTGTTCAAAGGCTCATGGGACATGGTCATGGGGTGAAGAATTAATCACAAAATGGGATAAAACTGAGCTCCTATCCTGGAGATCTCTGTCATACTTTCCAGATAATAGCCTACAGTTAAGGGGTGCCTAAGAGTTGCCTCTGGAGAACCTCCTTGTTGCTCAAATGTGGCTTCTCTCTAAGCCAAACTCAGAATATGAATACATTACCTTCCTCTCAGTGTGGGACATGACTCCCAGGGATGAGCCTCCCTGGCAACAAGGGATTACTAACAAATGCCAATGGGCAGTAAAACTGGGAAGACTTCAAATAAAAGGGGGAAATGGTAAAGACAAATGAGTTCATATGGCTAAGAGACTTCAAAGTGAGTTGGGAGGGCAACCCAGAGGTAACACTTATGGAAATCCCACCGTTTTTATTTTGATTGCAAGTCAAAACAATTGCAGGGCCAGGAATTAAACAAGTAACTGGCATGGTTTTCAAAAATGAAGAAACATGTGCACTCACAGGGTTAGGTAAAAACAGTGTTTTGACTTCCATTGTATGTGAAAACAAGTGCATAGCTGCCAATTAAACAAGTAATTTGCTTTGTTTTTAAAAGTGAAGAAAATGGTGCATTCACAGGGTGTTAGGAAAACCACTATTAGCATTGACTATAAGTAAAACAAGTGCATACCCTCCAACTAACAAATAACAAATAAGTTGTTTGGGTTTGAAAAATGATGATCCTGGTGCATTCACAGAGCATTAGGTAAAGCCACTCTTTTGACCTTGATTTTAAGGACAACAAGTGCATAGCCAGCATTTAAACAAGTAACTTCCTTGGTTTTGAAAACTGAAGAAAATGGTGCACTCAAGGTTGTTAGGTAAAACCAGTGTTTTGACATCGATTTCATGTGAAACAAGTGCATAGCCACCAATCATACAATCAATTTGCTTGGTTTTCAAAACTGATGAAAATGTGACATCCAGAGGCTGTTAGGTAAAACCAGTGATTTCACATTAATTGTAAGGGAAAACAAGTGCATAGCCAGCAATTAAAGAAGTAATTTGCTTGCTTTTCAAAACTGATGAAAATGTGACATCCAGAGGCTGTTAGGTAAAACCAGTGATTTCACATTAATTGTAAGGGAAAACAAGTGCATAGCCAGCAATTAAAGAAGTAATTTGCTTGGGCTTCAAAACTGAAGAAAATTATGCATTCACAGTGTGTTAGGTGAAATTGCTGTTTTGATATTGATTGTAAGTGAAAACAAGTATATAGCCAGCAAATAAGAAGTGACTTGCTTGGTCTTCAAAGGTGAAGAAAATGGTGCATGCACAAGTTGTTAGGTAAAACCAGTGTTTTGACATTGATTGCAATTCAAAAAAAGGGCCTACCCAGCCATTAAATGAGAAACATGCTTGGTTTTGAAATCTGAGGATCCTAGTTCTTTCACAAAGTGTTAGGAAAAACAACTGTTTTGACTCTGATTGGAAGTGAAAACAAGTGAATAGCCAACAATTAAACAGGTAAATTGCTTGGTTTTCAAAACTAAAGAAAATGGTGCATTGCCAGGGTATTATTTAAACCACAGTTTTGGCATTCCTTGTAAGTGAAAACAAGGGCATAGCTGTCAATAAATAGGTAATGCTTGGTTTTCAAAACTGAAGAAAATGGTGAATTCACAGTGTTTTAGGTGAAACCAGTGTTTTGATGTTGATTGTAAGGGAAACCAAGTGCATGGCTAGCTTTTAAATGAGTAACTTGCTTGTTTTTCAAAACTGATGAAAATGGTGCATTCACAGGGGGATATGCTTAACCAGCAGTGATTTGACATTGTTTTAAGTGAAAACAAAGCCATAGGTGCCAATTAAACTTTTAACTTCATTGGTTTTCAAAACTGAATATCCTGTGTATTCTGAGAGTGTTAGGTAAATCCAATGGTTTGACATTCATTGAAAGTGAAAAGTGCATAGTTGCAAATTAAACAATTAACTTGCTTGGTTTTGAAAACTATAATCCAGGTACATTCACAGAGCATTAGGCAAAACCACTGTTTTAACATTGATTGTAAGTGAAAACAAGTGCATACACAACAACTAAACAAGTAACTTGCTGGCTTGGAAATATGATAATCCTGTTGCATTCATGGAGTGTTAGGTAAATGTTTTGACATTGATTGTAAGGGAAAACAAAGGCATAGCCAGGAATTAAACAAATAATTTGCTTGGTTCCCCAAAAAAGTGGTGCATTCACAGGGTATTAGTTAAAACCAGGATTTTGATATTCATTGAAAGTGAAAACAAGAGCATAGCTGCTATTAAACAAGTAATTTGCTTGGTTTCAAAAACTGAATGAAATGGTGCAGGCACAGGTTGTTAGGTGAATCCACAGTTTTCCCATTGATTGTAAGTGAAATAAGGGCATAGCTGCCAACTAAACAAGTAACTTGCTCGGCTTGGAAATATGATAATCCTGGTGCATTCATGGAGTGTTAGGTAAAAGCACTGTTTTGACATTCATTGTAAGTGAAACAAGTGCTTAGCCAGCAAATAAATAAGTAACTTGCTTGTTTTTTAAAACTGAAGAAGATGGTGAATTCACAGGATGTTTTGTAAAACCAGTGTTTTGACATTGATTGAGAGTGAGAATAAGAGCATAGCTGCCAATTAAACAAGTAATTTGCTTGGTTTTCCAAACTAAAGATAATGGTACATTTATATGTGATTGGTGAACAGACTGTTTTGACATTTGTTGTAAATGAAACAAGTGATAGCCACAAATTAAACAATTAAATTGCTTGGTTTTAAAAACAGTTAATCCCGGTGCATTCACAGTTAGGAAAACCATTGTTTTGGGTTTGATTTCAGGTGAAAACAAGTGCATAGTCAGCAAATAAATTAATAATTTTCTTGATTTTGAAATCTGATGATACAGGTGAATTCACAGTGGCTTAAGTAAAACTACTGTTTTCACAATGATTGTAAGTGAAAACAAGGGTATCTGTGCCAATTAAACATGTAAATTCTATTGTTCTCAAAACTGAAAATCCTGGTGTATTCTCATAGCATTTGTCAAAACCATTGTTTTGAGATTCTTTGTAAGTGAAAAACAATTGCATAACCAGCAAATAAATAAGTAACAGGCTTGGCTATCAAAATGGAAGAAAATGGTGCATCCATAGGATGTTAGGTTGAACCAGTGTTTTGACATTGATTGTAAGGGAACACAAGTGCATAGTCAAGAGCTTAACAAGTAACTTTCTTGTTTTTCAAAACAGATGAGAACAGTGCATGCACAGAACATTAGGTAAAACCACTTATTAGACTTTGATTGTAAGTGAAAACAAGTGCATAGCCAACAATTACACAAGTAACTATCTAGGTTTTGAAATCTGATGATCCTGTTTCATTCACAGTGCATTAGTTATAACTAAGGTTTTGACATGATTTGTAAGTGGAAACAAGTGCATAGACAGCAAATAATCAAGTAACTGGCTTGGTTTTCAATATGGAAGAAAATGGTGCATTCACAGGATGTTAGGGAAAACAAGTGTTTTGATATTGATTGTAAGGGAACACAGGTGCATAGTCAGCAGCTAAACAAGTAACTTTCTTGTTTTTCAAAACTGATGAGAATAATGCATGCACAGAACATTAGGTAAAACCACTTTTTAGACTTTGATTGTAAGTGAAAACAAGTGCATAGCCAGCAATTACACAAGTAACTTGCTAGGTTTGAAATCTGATGATCCAGGTGCAGTCACAGTGTGTTAGGTAAAACCAGTATGTTGACATTGATTGTAAAGGAAAAGATGTCCATGGCCAGCAATTAAACAAATAACTTGCATATTTTTCAACATGGTGAAAATGGTGCATTCACAGAGTGTTAGGGGAAACCACTGTTTTGACATTGATCGTAAGAGAAACAAGTGCAGAGTCAGCAAAAAACAAGTAACTTGCTTGGCTTTGAAATCTGATGATCCTGGTGCATTCACAGCATGTTAGGTAAAACCAGTATTTGGAAATTCATTGAAAGGGAAAACAAGAGCATAGCTGCCAATTAAACAAGTAATTTGGTTGGTTTTGAAAACTGAAGGAAATGGTGTAGTCACAAGATGTTAGGTGAATCCACAGTTTTCAAATTGATTGTAAGTGATACAAGGGCATAAGTGCCAATTAAGCAAGTAACTTGCATGATTTTGAATTCTGATGATCCTGGTGCATTCACAGAGTGTGAGGTAAAACCACTATTTTGATATTGATTGTAAGTGAAAAAAAGGCATAGCCAGCAATGAAGTAACTTGTGTCATTTTCAAAATTGAAGAAAATTGTGCACTCACAGTACATGAGGTAAAAGCTCTCTTTTTACCTTCAATGTAAGGTAAAACAATTGGATAGCCAGCTATTAAAAAGTAAATTGCTTGGTTTTCAATACTAAAAAATTGGCATATTCAAGGGTGTTAGGTAAAACCAGTGGTGTGACATAAATTCTAAGTGAAAATAAGTGCATGGCCATCAATTAAACAAGTAAATTGCTTGGTTGTCAAAACTGAAGAAACTATTGCCTTCACAGATTATTAGGTAAAATGACTGTTTTGACATTGGTAGTAAGGTGAAACAAGTGCATAACCAGCAATTAAACAAGTAACTTGCTTTGTTTTCAAACTGAAGAAATGGTGCATTCTGAGGGTGTCCAGACATTGATTGTATGTTAAAACAAGGGCATACATAGAAATTAAACATATAAATTCCATGTTTTTCAAAATTGAAGATCCTGGTGTATTCTCAGAGCTTTTGGTAAAACCACTGTTTTGATATTTATTGTAAGTGAAAACAAGTGCATAGCTGCCAATTAAGCAAGTAACTTGCATGATTTTGAATTCTGATGATCCTGGTACATTCAGAGAGTGTGAGGTAAAACCACTGTTTTGACGTTGATTGTATGTGAAAACAAGGGGATAACCACCAGTTAAACAAGTAACTTGCTTGTTTTGAATACTGATGTTCCCAGTGCATTCCCAGAGTGTTAGGGAAAAGCAGTGATTTGACATTGATTGTAAATGAAAACAAGTGTGCAGCATTGAATGAAAGGAGGAAATCTGCTGGTTTTCCAAAATGAAGTATCTCTTGCTTTCATAGAGCATTAGGTAAAACCTCTGATTTGCCATTGATTGTAAGTGAAAACAAGTGCATAGCCAGCATTTAAACAAGTACCTTGTGTGGTTTTGAAAACTGATGATTCTTGGACATTAACAGATTGTTTAGTAATAGCAGTGATTTGACAGTGATTGTAACTGAAAACAAGTGGGCAACATTGAATAAAAGAAGGAAATATTTTGGTTTTCCAAGTGAAGTATCTCATCCCTTCATAGAACCTTTGTTAAAACCACTGACTTGCCATTGATTGTAAGTGAAAACAAGGGAAAAGCCACGAATTAAACAAGTAACCTGCTTGGTTTTGAAAACTGACGATCATGGGGCATTCACTGAGCTTTAGGTAACAGCAGTGAGTTGGCATTGATTCTAACTGAAAATGAGGGCATAGCCACGGGTTAAACAAGTTACTTGCTTGGTTTGGAAAACTGATGACCATGGTGCATTTACAGAACATTAGGTAATACCAGTGATTTTGCATTGACTGTAAGTGAAAACCACATCACAGCAGCCAAAGAAGAGGAAATATTTGTGTTTTCCAAAACTGTTGATCTTGGTGCAGGTGCAGAACATTAAGTGGAAGGAATCTTTCCAGATTGATTGTAAGTCAAAACATTTGCATTGGTGTCAATTGAAGAAGTAACAGGCTTGGATTTCAGAACTGAAGATCCTGGTGCATTCACAGACCGTTAGGTTAAAGCAGAGATTTGACATGCACTGTAGGTGAAAACAAGGGCATAGCCACCATTTAGACAAGCAATGTGCTTGGTTTGGAAAACTATGGAACCTGGTGAATTCAGAGAGCATTAGGTAATAGCAGTTTTAGCATGATTGTACCCCAAAACAAGGGCATAGCCCAAGGTTTAACAGGTAACTTGCTTGGTTTTGAAAGCTGATGATCCTGGTGCATTCACAGAGGGTTAGTTAATACCAGAGATTTGGCATTGACTGTAAGTGAAAACCAGGGAACAGCAGCCAAATAAACAAGTAAATTGCTTGCTTTCCAAAGCTCATGATATTGGTGAATGTACAGAGTATTAGGTGAAAACAATCTTTACACATTGATTGTAAGTGAAAACAGGTGCATTGGTGTCAATTGAAAAAATAACAGGCTTGGATTTCAATATTGAAGATGCTAGTGAATTCACACAGCATTAGTTAAAAGCAGTAATTTGACATGCACTGTAATTGAAAAGTAGGGCAGAGCCACCAGTTAAACAAGTAACTTGCTTGGTTTTGAAAACTGATATTCCCAGAGTGTTAGGTAAAAGCATTGATTTCACCTTGATTGTAACTGAAAACAGGTGTGCAGCATTGAATAAAAGGAGGAAATATGTTGGTTTTCCAAAATGAAGTATCTGGTGTCTTCATAGAGCATTAGGTAAAACCACTGACTTGCCCTTGATTGTTAGTGAAAACAAGGGCATGGCCACCAGTTAAACAAGTAACTTGCTTGATATTGAAAACTGATGATACTGGGGCATTTACAGAGCATTAGGTATTAGCAGTGAGTTGGCATTGATTGTAACTGAAAACAAGGGCATGGCTACAGGTTAAACATGTAACATGCTTTATTAGAGACCTGATGATCCTTTTGTATTCACAGAGCATTAGGTAATATCAGTGATTTGGCATTGACTGTAAGTGAAAACCAGGGCTCAACAGCCAAATAAAGAAGTAACTTGCTTGCTTTCCAAAACTGATAATCTTGGTGCAGTAACAGAGCATTGGTTGGAACCAGTCCTTAGATATTGTTTGTTAGTGTAAACTGCTGCATTGGTGTCAATTGAACAAGTAACAAACTTGGATTTCAGAACCAAAGATTCTGATGCATTCACACAGCCATATGTAAAAGCAGTGATTTGACATGCACCTTAAGTGAAAAGAAGGGCAGAGCCACAATTAAACAAGTAAAGTGCTTGGTTTTGAAAATTGACATTCCCAGTTCATTCCCAGAATTTTAGGTAAGAAGAAGTGATTTGACATTGATTGTAACTGAAAACAAGTGTGCAGCATTGAATAAAAGGATGAATTCTGCTGGTTTTCCAAAATGAAGTATGTGGTGCTTTCATAAAGCATTATGTAAAACCACTCACTTACCCCTGATTGTAATTGAAAACAAGGGCATAGACACCAGTTAAACAAGTCATTTTTTTAAAACTGATGTTCCTGGGGCATTCACAGAGCATGATGTAATGGCGGTGATTTGGCATTGATTGTAAGTGAAAAGAAGGGCATAGCTATGAGTTAAGGAAGTTACTTGCTTAGTTTGGAAACCTGAGGATCCTGGTGCATTCAAACAGTGTTAGGTAATAGCATTGATTTGGCATTGACTGTAAGTGAAAACCAGGGCACAGCAGCCAAATAAAGAAGTAACTTGCTTGCTTTCCAAAACTGATGAACTTGGTGCACTTACAAAGCATTAGGTGAAAGCAATCTTTAGACATTGATTGTAAGTGAAAACAGGAGCATTAGGGTCAATAGAAGGAGTAACGGTCTTGGATTTCAAAACTGAAAATCCTGGTGCATTCACACAGTGTTAGGTAGAAGCAGTGATTTGACAATTACTGTAAGTAAAAAAATTTCAGAGCCACCAGTTAAACAAGTAAATTGCATGGTTGTGAAAACTGATTTTCCATGTGCATTCCCAGAGTGTTAGGTAAAAGCAAAGATTTGGCATTGATTGAAACTGAAAACAAGTGTGATGCATTGAATTAAAGGAGGAAATATGTTAGTTATCCAAACTGAAGTATGTGGTTCCTTCATAGAGCATTGGGTTAAACCACAAACTTGCCCTTGATTGTAAGTAAGAACAAGGGCATAGCCACTCGTTAAACAGGTAACCTTCTTGGTTCTAAAAACTGATGATCCTGGGGCATTCTCAGAGCATTAGGTAATAGCAGTAATTTGGCATTGATTATAACTGAAAACAAGGACATAGCCATGAGTTAAACAAGTAAATTGTTTAGTTTGGAAAACTGGGTATCGTGGTGCAGTCACAGAGCATTTGGTAATAGCAGTGATTTGGCATTCATTGTAAATGAAAGCATGGGCATAGCCACAATTAAAAAAATAACTTACTTTCTTTTAATATGTTGTGATGCTGGTGCATTCATAGAGCATCAGTAATACCAATGGTTTGGCATTGACTGTAAGTGAAAACCAGGTCTTAGCAGCCAAAAAAGAAGTAACTTGATTGCTTTCCAAAACTGATGATCTTGTGCAGTTACAGAGCAGTAGGTGAAACCAATCTTTAGACAGTGATTGTAAGTGAAAGCAGGTTCATTGTTGTCAATTGACCAAGTAACATTCTCGGATTTCAAAACTGGAAATCCTGGTGCATTCACACAGTGTTAGGTAAAAGCAGTGATTTCAAATGTAATGTAAATGAAAAGAAGGCCAGAGCCACCTGTTGAACAAGAAACTTGCTTGGTTTTGAAACTGGTGTTCCTGGTGCACTCCCAGGGTGTTAGGAACAAGCAATGATTTCACATTGATTGAAACTGAAATCAAGTGTGCAGCATTAAATAAAAGGAGCAAATATGTTGGTTTTCCAAAATGAAGTATGTGGTGCCTTCAAGAGCATTATGTAAAATCACTGGCTTGACTTTGATTGTAAGTGAAAACAAGAGCATAGTCATTACTTAAACAAGTAAATTTCTTGGTTTGAAAACTGATCACCCTCAGGCATTCACAGAGTGCTAGGTAATAGCAGTGATTCAGTATTTATTGTAACTGAAAAGAATGGCACAACCATGAGTTAAACAAGTAAATTTATTGGTTTTGAAACGTGATGTTCTGGTGCATTCATATAGTGTTAGGGAATATTAGTGATTTGGCATGATTGTGAGGAAAACTATGGCAGAGCAGTCAAATGAAGAAGTAAATTTCTTGCTTTCCAAACCTGATGATCTTGGTGCAGTCACAAAGCATTAGGTGAAACCAATCTTTAGACATTGATTGTAAGTGAAAACAGTTGCATTGTTGTCAGTAGATCAAGTGACAGCATTGGATTTCAAAACTGAAAATCTTGGTGCATTCACAGAGTGTTAGGAAAAAACAGTGATTTGACATATATTGTTAGTGGAAAGGAGGGCAGAGTCACCAAATAAACAATTAGTTTGCTTGGTTTTCAAAAGTGATGTTCCCAGTGCATTCCCATAGTGTTAAGTAAAAGCAGTCATTTGGCATTGATTGTAAATGAAAACAAGTGTACAGCATTGAATAAAAGGAGGAAATATTTTGGGTTTCTGAAACGAAGTATCTGGTGCCTTCATAGAGCATTTGGAAAAACAACTGTCTTGCCCTTGAGTGTAAGTAGAAAAAATGGCATAGTGACAAGTTAAAGAAATAACTTCCTTGGTTTTCAAAACTGATGAACCTAGTGCATTCACAGAGCATGAAATAATAGCAGTGATTTGGCACTGATTGTAACTGTAGACCAGAGCATAGCCATGAGTTAAACAAGTAACTTGCTTAGTTTTGAAACCTTGTGATCCTGGTGCATTCATAGAGCATTAGTTAATACCTGTGATTTGGCATTTACTGTGAGTGAAACAAGGGCACAGCAGCCAAATTAAGAAGTGACTTGCTCGCTTTGCAAAACTGATGATCTTGGTGCAGTTACAGAGCATTAGATGAAAACAATCTTTAGACATTGATTGTAAATGAAAACAGGTGCATTGGTGTAAATTGAACAAGTAACAGCTTGGATTTCAAAACTGAAGATCCTGGTGAATTGACACAGCATTAGGTAAAAGCAGTGATTTGACATGTACTGTCAGTGAAAAGAAGGGCAGTGCCACCACTTAAACAAGAAACTTTCTTGCTTTTGAAAACTGATGCTCCCAGTGCATTCCCAGAGTGCTAAGTAAAAGCAGTGATTTGACATTGATTGTAAAGGAAAACAGGTGTGCAGCATTGAATAAAAGGAGGGAATATGTAGGTTATCCAAAATGACTTAACTGGTACCTTCATAGAACATTAGGTAAAACCACTTTCCTGCCCTTGATTGTAAGTGAACAATAAGACATAGCCAACAGATGAAGAAGTAACTTGCCTTGCTTTGAAAACTGACATTCCCAGTGTGTTCCCAGAGTGTTAGGTAAAAGCAGTGATTTGACATTGATTGTAACTGAATAAAAATGTGCAGCATTGAATAAAAGGGGGAAATATGATGGTTTTCCAAAATTAAGGATCTGGTCCCTTCATAGAGCATTAGGTCAAACCACTGACTTGCCCTAGACTGTAAGTGAAAGCAAGGGCATAGCCACCAGTTACACAAGTAACTTGCTTGGTATTGAAAACTGGTGATCCTATGGCATTCACAGAGTGCTAGGAAATAGCATTGATTCAGCATTGATTGTAACTGTAGACCAGGGCATAGCTGCGAGTTAAACAAGTAACTTGCTTAGTTTTGAAACCTTGTGATCCTGGTGCATTCATAGAGTGTTAGGTAATAGCAGTGATTTGGCATTTACTGTGAGGGAAAACAAGGGCACAGCAGCCAAATTAAGAAGTGACTTGCTTGCTTTGCAAAACTGATGATCTTGATGCAATTACAGAGCATAAGATGAAACCAATCTTTAGACATTGATTGTAAGTGAAAACAGGTGCATTGGTGTAAATTGAACAACTAGCAGGCTTGAATTTCAAAACTGAATATCCTGGTGAATTGACACAGCATTAGGTAAAAGCAGTGATTTGACATGTACTGTCAGTGAAAAGAAGGGCAGTGCCACCACTTAAGAAACTTTCTTGCTTTTGAAAACTGATGCTCCCAGTGCATTCCAGAGTGTTAAGTAAAAGCAGTGATTTGACATTGTTTGTAAATGAAAACAGGTGTGCAGCTTTAATTAAAAGGAGAAAATATGTTGGTTTTACAAAATGACATATTTGGTACCTTCATAGACCATTAGGTAAAACCACTTTCCTGCTCTTGACTGTAAGTGAACAAAAGTGCATAGCCAACAGTTGAACAAGTAACTGGCCTTGTTATGAAAACTGACATTCCCAGTGTGTGCTTAGAGTGTTAGTTAAAAGCAGTGTATTAGACAGCCACAGGAGTGCATTTTGAAATACCCCCAAAAGTGGTAGGTCTTCATAAAGGGTATTTATTTGGGGTAGAAGCTTACAGTTACTAGGCCACAAAGCATAAAGTTCTTCCCTCATCAAAGTCCACGTGTTGGAGCAAGACAGCTGCTGACATCTCCAGGGTTCAGGCTTCTGGGTTCCTCTATTCCCTGGGCTGCATTTCTCTCCAGGCTTAGCTTCTGTTTCCTCCACAAGTTCAGCTGTAGAAAATGAGGCTCTCTATGCTTTGAGTCTCTCCAACAAGGGCAGCTGTAGTTTATCGGGTGAACGGCTCACTCCAACATCAGAACTGCTTCTCCAAACTGCTTCTCTCACCACTGCTGCCTTTTGTCTAGCCTTTTATACTTGAGACCATGCCCACCAAGGGGTGGGGCTCAATATCCCACTGATGTGGCAGTTAACGCCCTAATCATAACTTAATCATGCTCAGATGAACAGAATAGTTTACAAACATAATCCAATTTATATTTTTGGAATTCATAATTAAAATAAAACTTCCATACCATTACACTCCATCCTCTGAATTCCAAAAATATATTACAATATCCAAATACCTTTAATTCTGTAACAATTGCAAGTACAAAATCATATCATAATCATTTTAAAGAAATACAGTTTGTCTTCAGGCAAAATCCCTTCAGCTGTAGAACTCTGAAACTTACAAAACAATTTAACTGCATCCAATACACAAAAGGAAAGACAAAGAATACACATTTAAATTATCATAATGAGAAATTGAGATGTTAAACATGAGTCCTTGATCCTCTACAGTTCAGAAAACTGCAGGGCAAACTCCATTCTATTTCAAAGTCTGAGAGTCATTCTTAAGATGATAGATTCTTCTCCTTGGGGCCATATGGGAACCCACCCTTTCCAAAGGCTTGCACAACAGCCATTTTCTTGGTTCCACCCTCATCAAGCATCTGGGTGTCAACCAAGCTTCAGACCTCACCCTCCAAGTGGGTTGGGGTGATTGCCCCACCTTACCCAATCTTTGGGTTAGAGCCTTAACACCCATAGTACAGTGAGGTGAAGACAGCATTCCACCTAACTTTTGGCATACAGGCTCAACTATCTCAGAGCAATGAGTTGACCACCTGGCCTT
>PVKH010030583.1:0-12467 GCA_004027955.1 Chaetophractus vellerosus
ATGGGGAACTGTGTGAGAAAGAGGGTGGTCTACAGTCTGAACTGTGGTCCATGCTTGATGGCAAAGCTCCAAAATGCGTGTATCTATTACAGGTGATGTGCCACACTGATGAAGGATGTATGTGTGGGAGGTTGTGGGAGGTGTGGGAGGTGGGGCATATGGGTACCCCTAAAATTTCTATGTAACATTTATGTAATCAATGTATCCTAAAAAAAAAAAAAATTTGATTAAAAATTGAAAAAATAAAATAAAATAAAAGCATACTTAATTGGGAAAAAAAAAGAATATAAACTTTATTTTTATAAACATCTTTCCCAGGAACACCAACCTGACTCTTTCACCACCAGCAAAATGGAGAAATGGAAAAACTGTAAGGTATTCAACACAGTCAGGTTTTCCATTACTTCCTCAGTTACTTCACATTTTTATGGTCACTATTCAATGAAAGGCAGAAGAAGGGATTATAAACCTTTTAGAGAAAGGGGAAAACTCTCTAGTGCTCTACATTCTTCACAGTTTCCTCTATTGGCTTACCTATGCTTAAAACAAGGGCTTACTTTTCCTTCTTTTGGAAATTTAGAATCTAGGATATCATGGGGTTGTAGAAGTTTTAGCAAATAGATAATCTGGCATGGGAAATTCCCTTAATTAGCTATTTTTCTTAATATTTTGGGGGAGATCATTGACATTTAGGAAGTTTAGGCAACTTAAGAAAATCTATAAACAACCTAGGAAAAGTTTCTGTCTCCAAATTATACCTATGTTAGAAAAAAAAATTCCAGAAAATAAATATCAGAAACTAGGCACTCATGCTAAAAGCTAGATGCTTCCTACCCAAACTTATAAAACCTCCCCTACCTTTCCTAGAAAGGATTGTTTCATGGGTTGCCAATATGAATGATTAGTTCACTTACTGCCCAGATATGAAAATTTATTCATAACATTTGGGCAGGAAGTAAGGGGGTGGCTGTTGGGAAGAGCAAACAAAAAGCCGGCTAGGAATCCATTAAGTGCCACTGTTCCTTTATGCTTTCTCTACAGAGTCGCTAGATGGGAGTTCTAAGTCAGTGGGGTCACATGGGATGTACCTGTGGTGCATGGTCCTTCTGTGGTGCATGATTTAAGCTCAGTCTTATTTGATGGCCAGGTAATCTTGAAAATCCTCATGGAGTTTAGCAGATCCTGTCAGATGCTGATAACTTGGGGCCAGGTTCTCATGAATGAAATGGAGCTAAGACTGTAGGGCCCAGCTGGGCTAGATATTTGCAAAAAGAGAGCAGGGGTTGGCAGACAGTGCCAATTCTAAATAGAATCATTTGAGCAGAACGACAAGCTGCTGTAGGGTGTTTACAAATTCCTCATTTGGTAGTAGGCAAAGGATACCAGGGATGTGAGAAAATGAACACTGGCCCACCTTGATGCCCTATTGGTCTTTGATTTAGAGGGGAAAAAACGTTTGGTAACTTCAGCTGCCTAAACAGAAATTGCTTTCTGAGAAGCTAGAAGCGCTGACTGGAAAAGGGCTCTGAGGGGGATTATGTCATGGAGAGTTGTCAAGCATCAGGCTTGTGTGTGAAAAACCCACATTGAAATCCAACATTGTAAGTAACTCTGCTTCAGTGGCTCTATAGAAAGGAAACAGCAATAGTATATTCCAATGACAAAGTTACTGTTTTAAGGACAGAGGGACCTTTGCATATATTCTAAGTGAAAAGCATATTTCAAGGATATCTACTGAGATTACAGGTTTTTACATTTATTTCTAAAGCAAGAGTACTCTTCATTTATGGAACGTGAAAAATTAAATATCACTATTTTCAGATATTAAAAAATCGTAAATATATAGAGAAAGGGAGAGAGACAGAAAGACAGAGAGAGACAGAGGCAGAGAGGAAAGAAATATAATTTCAAATTGCAAACCATATTGCATGGGAGGAGGGAAATTAGACTAGATATGGATTTATTAGGTAATGGGGATTCTTTACTCTATACTTTAATGTATTTTCCAAGTTTTAAACCATGGGCATATAATATTTTTATAGCCAGAAAAAAAATGATAATATGCTTCCTTATCCCAAAGATGGGCCTATTCTCTTTTCTGCCTAAAGACTGATAGATGTGTGGATGATCAATCCCAGAACCATGCCTGGCACTTCGGAGTTTTCATCTCTGCCATAATTTTCTGATACCTCCTTGGAAAATAGCAAGTGTGAGAAGCTAATACTGGCCAATGTTTTGTTGAAGGAGAAAGTATGAAAAAAGACATGAAGACAACAGAGCAAATCCTATGGATATAAACTACAAAGTATTTTTTTCTTTCCTAATATATTTATTTTATCCTTTTAGTTCTAGGATTTTTCTAAGTTGGAAAGTTCCAAATGTGGGCTAACAATAAATCCAGGTAGAATGAACATTTTATAAAACATGAATGAAGATCAGAGAAAGGAATAAGCAGCCTAGTTAAAGCAGACGCAGAGGATGAGTAAATACACCAGGATCCTCGCATAGCCTGCAAGGATTATGTCAGCAGGTCTTCCTGAGTGAGTAGAGAGTCCTATTCTCAACTCTTTCCCTACCCTAACCCTCACCCCATAGTTATATAACATTTAGAATGGAATTTGGAAATTCTTCTGACTCTGCCCTGCCTGCGGATAGAGCGAAGCCAGTGACTGGCAGGGGCCATAATCTAATAGGCAAAACATATTGGAAATACAAATTCAGTCCTCTTGTCTCAGCCCAGAGACTGTGCAGACAAGAAAAGAAAGACTCACCCCTGTATCCCTGCCCCCCTCCTCTGGCCTAAGTTGATGCTGACTTCACCCAACAGGCACCTGACCCTCCCAGATGAGCTGGGAGGGGCTAAAGTGCAGTGAATGTCCCTGGTGGGGGTGGAGGTTAAGGAAGCAAGTAATATTTAAGATGCTGAGTTTAAGAGCATTCAGGCTTGGGAAGGAGGGCTTTGGGATACCCAAGGAAGCTCCACTTTCAGAAACTCCAGCTCTGAGAAAGACTAAGAAAGAGCACGGAAAGGAAGAAAACAACAAAGTGGTGAGACAATCAAGAGTAAGTTTATACTTTGCTGCCACTTTGCAAACCTCAACCGAGCATATCCAGATTCTCTTAAAAGAAGATCCTTTCTCACCCAGGCCCAAGAAAGATGCTGAAAAAGACTCTCTCAGCCATGGTCTGGCTCTGCATTTTTACTGTGGCCTTTGTCAGCCACCCAGTGTGGCCGGAGAAGCCCCCTAAGCGCAAGACATCCACACAGCTCAAAGTGGCTGCCTGCTGTGAGGAGGTGAAGGAGCTCAAGGCCCAGATTACCAACCTAAGTAGTCTGCTGAGCGAACTGAGTCAGAAGCAGGAAAGGGACTGGGTAAGCGTGGTCATGCAGGTGATGGAATTGGAGAGCAATAACAAGCACATGGAGTCGCGGCTCACAGATGCAGAGAGCAAGTACTCCGAAATGAACAACCAGCTCGACATCATGCAGCTGCAGGCAGCACAGACTGTCACTCAGACCTCGGCAGGTAAGGAGAACGTGTCCACCTCCCCCCTCAAGTAGCAGAGTCTTGCTTCTAATAGCGTTGCTTCTAAACGACTACTGGGGAGTTCTTTCGGGGTCTACTTTCTTGGGGATGTGCCCCTGGCTCTATTTTCAACTGGGCAAAAGCTTCAGGAGTACTTTTCTTATTTCTAATGTTCCATAAATTTACCCTGTCCCTTCCTGGGTCTCTTGTTATTCACCCAGTGTTTCAGCAAATAAGGAAGGAGCACAGAGATGACATGGTTTGCTCCATTTCACACAGCCAGTCTCAGAAACAGAGTTCAGGTTTTCTTGGGTTGGTCTAGAGATGCTGCTTCTTGACCAAGAGCTGACAGGCTGGACCCTGAATCTTGAGGAAGCAGAAACGAACACCCAAACTTTAACATCTGTTGCTCTGGAAGCAAAGTTTTTTCAAAACGCTTCTCTGGTGCCCCTAAGATTTAGTGGGGATGAGCATTAATGGGATTTTGTGTCGACTCTGAAAATCTAACTCTTCTTACTGGCGCAAAATAAAATGTGTAGACACTGCCCATAACCACATGAATCTCTTTGTGTTCAGGAAAGGACACGCTCTTTAAGGTTCCTCAATTTTAGTATTTCTTTTTTTCCCCATGGTCTCAGATAAAATTCTTTCAAATAATAAAAGATATATAAAAATGCTATGCTGAAATTTGGATTTTCAGAGGTCAAAAATATACATTTAAAAATATATAAATACACATTTAAAAAATATTTTCTTTTGCAAAATAATTTTCAGTTTCTGGTTAGCTTGGCTCAGGCTCAGAGATGAATTTATTGTTTAGAGATAAATTTAGCTTTCTGAAAGTATCAGGAAATGATTCATTGTAAGGAACATGTTCTATAGATTTGTCATTTCTTTTTTTTTAGGTTATTATTGTTGTTATTATTTATTTTTATTTTTTTAAAGATAATGTCATTTCTTGCTGACAGAAAAATCAGTCACATTATAAACCAAACTGAGAGCACAGAAATGCTTAGCTTCTTGGAAAAGGAGATGGACCTAATGAGTAGTATACTGTTTACCCTCCATTCAAATGAAGAAAAAATTTTAACATGAAATAAGCTTGAAAACTCTGTTATATAAACCAACGTGTACAAATCATTTTCCAAGTATTTACTTCCTGACTCTCAGTTTGTGATTAGAAAGGTATTCTTAGGCCATTTTCCAGACAAATGAGTTCTGATTTGGTCTGGGAGACGAAACCAGACATGCAGAAGATCAGGCCAGACAGAAGAATCTGACCAGGTCCCTCCCAGCTCCTCCCAACAGGTGGTTTCCTCACCACCCAGAGCAGGGGTTCTTAACCTTTTTTGTTCCACAGACCCCTCTGCCAGTCAGATGAAATGAATATCACTGTAATTTATTTATTGCATACATCCATAAGTGAAGGAAAGGCTGGATTTCAATTAGAGGTCAGAGAAAATAAAGACAGTAAGTTGATTTTTTTCAATTCAAGCTCACGGACCCCCTGAAATCCGTGGTTAAGAACCACTGGCCAAGAGGGAGCTTCTAGGGGGATCAAAAGCACCCGCCCTGCCAGGACTCTTGCTCTTCTTGCTCAGGGGGCTCAGTCCCTAGCCTTACCCATTACCAGCTGCTAGTCACCTCTATACTCTGTAGGTAGGTGCCCCCTTGGAGAAAGCTGTAAGTTGAGATGCTTTCATCAGTAACAGGAATCGAAGAACTCTCGGCAAAGGCACACAGACGCCATGCACTTTCCCCAGTGGGCTCTGTAAGGTGGCTAAGCAGCCTCAGACAACTGCTGTGGCTGAGATGATACAGTTGCCACCTTTGTGCTCTTCTCTAAGAGCCCACAGGAGTGGCCACCAAGACAAGAATCCCAAGACACAGAGGCAGGAAGTGTCTCCTGGACAGTAAGATTCCCCACTCTGAATCCTATCAGGAAAGGCTGGCTCTCTCACAATGTTCTTTGATATTCAAAATAGGGATACAAAATCCAGCATAAAGCAGTAGCCCCAAGGGCAGCCAAGGAAGTATTTAAATCAACCCCAGAGTGAAACTCAGCCTGTCCAAAGCTCGGTTTTCTTGTTTTAAAAATACTGCCAAGGGAGGGCCTCAAGGTTCCTGAGGGTGTTTTCATTTCATTCTAGCATTGTTAGATTAAGAAGGGAAAGAGAAGATGGTAAAATCTATCTCCCTTAATAAGGTTGTGGTTGGCAGTGGCCATTACCCTCTAAATAGCAACATCAACAAAAACCAACCAACCAACCAACCACCCACCACCAACAAAACCAGACCCTATGAGATACTAATGTCTTAGCTGTTACCAGGCTAGCTGTACAACAAGTCTGAATAAATTAAACGGAAGCATCAGTTACAATACATGTCAGAATCCGTGGTGCTCACATATTGTAACATTTCTGGAATTCATGACCTAGGATGATAGTAGGAGTCATTTCATAGTGAGCCTGCAACTGTCTGTCTGATTGTCCTGTTGATGCCATCCAGGTGAAGGCGTTCCCACTCTCCTGCCCCACCACTAGAGAAGCCAAAGAGCACCACTTTTTGCTCTGTCTGCATACCTCTCCTAAATCCAGACACTGCCCAGCAATTAACACCAATAGTAATTCCATGGTCGAAATGAAGTCTCAGTTTTGACATATTTGGTTTAGCTGCAGCAGGAATGTCCTGCCTGCCCTGGGGCCCTGAATCTGGATGCTCACCGCTGTGGTTTGCTCCTTTTGTAGACGCCATCTATGACTGCTCTTCCCTTTACCAGAAGAACTACTACATCTCTGGAGTATATAAACTTCCTCCCGATGACTTCCTGGGCAGCCCTGAGCTGGAGGTGAGGTCCAGTACAGTACATTAACCATCCCTCAAAGGGATGGAGACAAAAGGGATTATTTCTAGTATAATGAAAGGGAAACACAAAACAGAGAAGCAAACATGCCCCAAACCAGAGATACCAAACACTCAATTTATGGGCAAAAAACCCAAAAAAAACAAGAACAACCCAGACTCTCTAACATACATTAGATTGTTCTTATAACCACCACCTAGCTAGTTTAGCTCTCTTGCCATGCCCTAGAGTCGTTATCCTTTGGAGAAGGAAAAAAGAGAGATTGTGAAGGAGACACATCAGAAATACCTGTTTTTTTCCCCTTCAAATTATACATGCTCCTCACATCCCCAAATCTGCTAATTCTTCCCCAGGAAACCACCACCCTGCCCCAGCTTGCCAACACTGGGGTTGAGCCGTTGCCACCAGTGAGCCAGAGTGACTGGAAATGCACGTACTCACTGGCTCTGCAAGGGTGGGAAAAGATGGTGACCCCTGCCCGCACAGTCCTGCTGCCTATCTTTGCTAGGCCCTGACCAGACCAACTCTTTGTTCCAGGTGTTTTGTGACATGCAGACTTCAGGTGGTGGCTGGACCACCATTCAGAGACGAAAGAGTGGCCTTGTCTCCTTCTACCAGGACTGGAAGCAGTACAAGCAGGGATTTGGCAGCGTCCGTGGGGACTTCTGGCTGGGCAATGAACACATCCACAGGCTCTCCAGACGGCCAACCCGGCTACGTGTGGAAATGGAGGTGAACATGGGGCCTGGCTCCCTGGGACTGGGCCTGGGCGACCAAACAAAATGGTGCACCGCTCTGGGGGCACTGTTCCTATGCTTATCCACTAAGATTTGCATATTGATTATTATGGTTTTCCTGCAGGCTGCAGTGCAGTTGAGTAAGAATAGTTTTTTCCCTATTTTGCACAAAAGCAGAACTATAGGTAGCACGAGGAGGCAGCCAGCCCAGGCCAGAGCAGAGCAAGTCCAACAGTTAGCTGGGCTGAAACACTGCTGCCTAATCTGGTCTGGGGAACGAGGTCCTTTATGTGCAAAGCTTACCGACACTAGTTGGTGCCCCATGTCAAAGGCCTGGAAGCACTCACTTTATAGTCGCACATTACTTTTTTGACATTATTTGAGTGAGACAGAGTGAAATTGTAAATCAACACCTTACAGCCAGGGAAGTGAAGGAATACAGAGAGACCAATCAAGGTCTTCTGGTGACTCAAGAGAGAAATTTGATCTAGGACCTTGGCTTTCTGATTTCCAGGTTAGTATGGAGCAGAAGTAAACAAGTGATAATGGACAGAGAGGTGTACAGGATTGGGTCTTACCAGTGAGATGAAATGAAGCCCTGCTGCAGTTTCTCTAAGGCTCTGACTCCCCCTAACAGGACTGGGAGGGCAACGTGCGCTATGCTGAGTACAGCCACTTTGTTCTGAGCAATGAAGAGAACAGCTATCGCCTCTTCCTGGGGAACTTCAGTGGCAACGTGGGGAATGACGCCCTCCTCTATCATAACAACACAGCCTTCAGTACCAAGGACAAGGACAATGACAATTGCTTGGACAAGTGTGCACAGCTCCGTAAAGGTAAGTTTGTGTGTGTGTGTGTGTGTATGTGTTTTTAGGTATAAGCCCATAATCCCACTTAAGGAGAAAGAATTTATAATTGTACTATCAGTGTTCCAGCTTTGACTTTTTTGGTTGGTTGTTTGTTTTGTTTTTTTTTGATATGGGCTCTGACTGCTAACCTACAAAAATCCCTGATGTCTGGGCTACCCAAGGGGAGGACATACTTAGCTTACTGGCATTGATCTGTTTCTTGTGCTAGGTGGATACTGGTACAACTGCTGCACAGACTCCAACCTCAATGGTGTGCACTACCGCCTCGGAGAGCACAAAAAGCACCAGGATGGCATTACCTGGTACGGCTGGCATGGGTCTAGCTACTCTCTCAAACGGGTGGAGATGAAAATCCGCCCAGAAGACTTCAAGCCTTAAAAAGAGACCTGCTGTAGAACAGGGCTTCAGAAATGGAGACAAACTGAGGTTGGACAAGTGCAGAGATGGGGAGGAAGAGAAAGGTTAGGGATGGAAAATGGCCTATAATCTCCAATGGGAGAATACATCCCTGAGGAGTACAACAAAATTATATGTACCAAAGATGTTGAGACAAATGGCATGAGGTATTTAAACATATTGGGTCCTGAGGGACTCCTCAGGGGGCTGGACTGGGTAGGCTCTCTGCCTGTGATCCCTGACACAGCAGCAGTCTATCTTTTCCACATGATTTTCTGTGAAAAAAAAAAAAAATTGAGGTCACTTAATCCCTTTTCTCTAAGGCCTACATTACATAAGGGCAGGAAACAAATCCTTTTGCTAAAAAGAACTACATTACTTTGATTCTCAAGGGAGAGGCCTTGTGTGTTATAAAATGGGAGTAAAAGAGGAAGAGGAGGGGAGTTTCTGTTTTTAAACCTAATGAAATTTCCTTCAGTCCACACACTTTAAAAAAACAAACACAAACACTGTTCTGCTGGAGGTGAGCTGACCCAGGTTGGCACTGCTTGGAGGAAGCTCCAGGGAGCCAGGCCATAGTGTGGCCTCAGTTATGGCAGAGCACTGAAGGGCATGACGTGACCTAGCAGTTTCAGGTGAGCATGACGGAGACGGGAAGAAGGCTCTGATGAAGCTGGTACAAAATTGCCCACAAATATTTCCGGTCAGTACAGACCTATCTATTTTTATTTACTTATTGTAAGAAAGGGGTTTCAAGAGCTTTACTTTGTATCTTGCCTATAAAAAAAATGGCTGAAAAATGAAGGTAGATGGCGCTATGGTTAATAATTCATGCTGTATGTAAGCATCTTGCTTTGTGAAAATTAAATATCGTAGTTTGTTTTAAACGTTCAAAGTTGCTTTTCCTTTTGCAATAAACTCTTTTTAAACTTGTTTTGTTTTCTTCTTTAATTCTCACCATTATGACTTATAGCGTGGCAAAAATTAAGTAAGAAATCAGAGGGTGAGCAGAAGAAAGAGACCCATGAGTTTATTTCAGTAGTCAGGGAAACCAAAGGAGGAACAGGAACCCAAGAAAGAAAAGGTGAGGGACAAAAGGGCAGCAGACAGTGCTAAGTGATCAGATCCTGGCCCTTCTAACTAACCCCACGAGGCCACTGCCACACTTTTACCATGTGGCTTCAAAGTACCTTGCAAACAAACACTCCTACTTCCTACTTGAGCAAACTAAAACACATGGAAAGGGAAAATATCTTTAATCATAACTGGTGTCAAAGTTTTGACTACTAGGAAGTAAATTTTCCTTGCCTGCAAGAACCTTTCCCTTGAGCCAATCAGTGTATGGTAAGCCATTATTCTTACTCAATATTTTCTACTGTATCCACAGTCTTTTGATTGTTGGGAACCTACTTAAGTCTTAAAAATTGCAGCTTGGGGATCTTAAAAAAAAATAAGCAAAATGAAGAACTGGAATAGGACTTCCCACGGGACAGATATTCAAACAGAAATTCCTAAGGTAGGCAGGAGAATTTGAGATGCTCATCATCCAGCACAATACTGGCCGAAAGAAAGAGCAAAAATCTCAGGGGGGCTAAAAAGAGAGGAAGAGAAGGAAGAGAACAAGAATACATCTAGTTATTGAACTTTGCATAAGACCCTTTGAATGTGTATGGCAGAAGTAGCACAAAATTTTCTCTTACTCCTATACATGCCACAACTCAAAAAAACTGAGGCCCTTAAATCAAGCTCTGTGGCTTGCATCCCTCTTTTTTGGAGAAACTTTTCAGAGACAGAAGCAGAGGGAAAAGGGAAAGGAATTGCTAAAGAATACACAAGACCTCCCCAACCAACCACTTAATACGCAGTGGTGCAGTTTCTGACAGTGATTAGTGTTTTAGTTAATTTGGCCTTTATATATATATATATATACACACACACACACATAAAGGGGAGGACATACTTAGCTTACTGGCATTCATTCATCTGTTTCTTGTGCCAGGTGGATACTGGTAGAACTACAGCAGTTGTAGGTTTACAGAAAAATCATGCAAACAGTACAGAGTTTCCACACAAATCCCTTCCCCTCAGTCTTCCTTACTGCTAACAGTTAGTAAGGGACATTTTAAAAGCATCTGTTCTGGTGCAGGTCGATGGAGGATATCAAGGATTCAGAGAGGACAGAACAGCACGGTCTCTGACAGAGGACAGAACCTTGTCAGGAACCCAAAGGAGAGCCTGATGTTGCTCCCAAAGGTAAAGAGTATTGTGTTCCGACCAGATCCTTTAAGAAAGGTGAGAGAAGAAAGTACAACAAAGAACAGAGCCGGGCAGAAAAAAATGGACCAATCGGGACCTCTGGCAGTTTTCAGAGCTGCGCATTCACCTACATAGAATAGTTCTGGGTTTTATTTTTAATTTTGCAGGTGTTGCAATCAGAAAGGTTTAAAAAGGGGAATTACATGTCAGGATCTGGGCAGTGAAAGCGGTCAGCCTTGACCAGATCCTCCATCATCAGATCCTCTCCTCTACTTAGGATAGAGAAAGAAAAGCAGGCTACCAAGACCTTATCCTAATGCTATGCACTAGCAAAAGCCCCACTGTTGTGGGTTTCCACACAAACAAATTCTCATTTAATCTTCTGTTCCTCTAAGAAGCAACTATACTTACAGATATATATGAGCTTTGAGATGGGAGTAGGTTATGCTGTTACTATCTCAAAGTTAGTCCTGGTTTGGGGATTACATGTGGGATTTAATTTATCCTAGAAGTGATGGTAAAAATGTAGGAAGACCAATAGTCTGATCTGGCAGCAAGAGAACAATACCGTCAGCAGGGTACATCTTCTTAAAACAAAAACTCAAAATATAAGAAACAGCTGTACAAAGATTTGTGTATGGTCACCCCCTGAGTGTTTTCAGAAAGAATTTAAGCCAACTGACTCAAATGTGGAGTACAATAAGATTTTTTTTAAAGTGGGCAAATTGATAAGGGAAAATAAGAATGAAAAAAATAAAATAACACAAGGGTGGAGGTAAAATTCTGTGATTTGCTGGGAGACGGGGCAGGAATTTAGCTGTGAGCTCCCCAGTAGCCAAGGTGAGGAAGGGGCTCGATCCCCCACGGGAGTAGTGGGACCAACGTGCAGTCCCAGGAGATACAACCACCTTCCACCCTGACCTCGGAGACTCATCCTGAGGACAGTGGGTGGTGCTATGAGGGAACTTCCTTAATAGAAGTTTTGCCTAGGGCTGTTTCTTAACTCTCTTCAATGAAACTGATGGCACAGTGCTGGACTGGTGCTTAGGAAAAGTTCTACAAATGAGAAGTAAAAGCTGCAAATGGAAACAATAGAGAAAGGTACTTGGAAAATACAGGAGACTAACTTAAGGGAGGCAAAACTGCAAGCCAAGCCGAATGAGCCTAGGAATAAGCCTGAAGCACTTAGCGTTTCGCTGACCTTGGAACAGAGTTTTGTTTTTAAAGCCAAGATTAATCCACAGAGAATTCTCATAAAAATCTCTGAGGACTTATTTTTCAATTCTATTTGGCTTATGAAGCTAAATGACCATCTTGAACACTTTTTCAGGTGTCTGACTATCTTTCTACTACATCTACAAATCTGCAGAAACGTCAATGCTCCCATGATTGTGTCAAATGTGGGGGAAAGACGGAGTGGGATGAGTGGGGTTGCAGAAAGGCATCAAACACAAAAAGGCTAGTGGGGTAATTCATGTGCAAAACTAGCCATTTGATGTTGAAGCTGTTAGATTCAGCCATTAGGTTTTCCAGTATTTACCATGTGAGACTGCACTACCCAGGCTTGAAATCGGAGGAGGAAATGTGGGTCCTCACGGCTGCCGAGCCTCACCTGACACTAAGGCACGCCTCAGAGGACGGTACATGTGTATCTGTCTCTAAATGGCATTTTAGAGTCAACATTCTCTCAGAGTCCAATTTTCTGGCAGAAACAAGGTTCTATTTCTATCTTGTTGGTCCCTTTTCCTTTTTCTTTTTTTTTTTAAGATTTATTTTTATTTATTATACATTCCCCCCCGCCCCCCTTTTTTTTGCTTGT
>PVKH010030584.1:0-12465 GCA_004027955.1 Chaetophractus vellerosus
GGGCTCCGCCCTGCCCATGGCGGCTTTCTGCCTTGCCCACGGTGGCTCTGCCCCACCCATGGCGGCTTGCCTTTCTCAAGGCCGTCTGCCCGCTCGGAGAGGTCCCCAGGAACCGAACCTGGGGCCTCTCATGTAGTACCCCAGCACGCTCTTATCCACTGAGCTATCTAGCCCGGCCCCGTGTGTCCATTCTTGCATTCCTCTATGTCTCCTCTGCCTCCTCCCTGCTGCAGCGACGCGCTGAGACCGGTCACCGCACAGGCGGCCCTGCCCCGCCTGTGGGCGGCTTCTGCTTCCATTCACGGCCGGCTCTGCTTCAGTTTGCGGGTGGCTGGCTGCGCTCCGTTCGCGGGCGACCTGCCCTGCCCGTGGCGGCTTTGCCCTGTCCGTGGCAGCTTTTTGCCCTGCCCACGGCGGCTCTGCCCGCCCATGGCGGCTTGCCCTTCTCACCCCATCCACTGGGCTATACGGCCGGCTCCTAATCCATTTCTTATAGTAGTTTGTAACATAATTTTAGGGTTCTGAAACTGAGCAAGCATTTTTTTATGGCCTTTAAAGTCATCTTGGTGCTCCTGGGAACAGTGTTAAATGATATGCAAATTCTTCAGCAAGAACACCAATAATAATAAAGTCAAATTCTGAAGTATAGCATATTCATTGTGTCTGAAATCATTCTGGACAGGTTAATCTTTTTTATTTTTCAACTTCCCAAAAGACGATTCCACAGTTAGCTTTAGAAACTTCTTCCTGGTGACTATGAGTTATCAAATAGTGGAAATTCTTTACTATTTATTTACTGGCAGGATGAGACAATGAACATAAGATTTTCAAATGAGTCCTGAAAGTGCTGTAAAATTTTTAAATTTTACTCTTTTAATTTCAGTGGTAAATTATTTTAAATGTTCTGGATCATCTGGAGCCAGATGATTGTAATTGACTACTGACACTTGATTCTGGGAACTGAATTTGCAGTTGTATTGATGCCAAGTAATACTGTTTTAATTGTTGGGGACTAATTAATGAAAAGGATAAAGGCAGGTTTAATAAATAAGATACTTTTGGGTTAAGTGAATTAAATGATTTTCTAGTATGTGGAACCAATGTTTCATATTAATGTGAAACTGAGAAAAAATTGTATTCATTATTACGAGGAACTCAGTAGTTCAGGCAGTCCAAAGTTAAAGTAATCTTATATTGGTGCACCAGTACCATTTCCATGTTCAGCAAAATCATATCATTCATCCTTTTAAAATGTAGGTTGTTAAATTGAATGTTGTTTGGAAGTTTTTTATTTAGTATTTAGTTTGTTTTGTTGTATGTTTATGATAAGATCTACATGCACATATTTCTAGGTTTATGTTTGCGTAGGTGTAAATAAACCTTGGAATAAAAATAATTTATGTAGATATTGAAAACTGTAGGAATACTTCTCCTTTTTAGAGAGTCTGACATTAAAGTTTGAAAATTTCTCCAGAGTTCTTAGTCTAAAAAGGTTGATGTTAGACTACTAAAGGTGAAAATATGAAAATTATAATGAATATGCCAGTCATATTTTACATATGTGATATGTGTGTGTATGGAGAATAGAAAAGTTAATGTTTAAAAAACTTACTAGTTTAAAATTAAGCTAAAGTTTGAGTGTGGTGGTCAGATTGGGTATATCTTTTCCCAGCTCTAGATATCATCACTTAAAATTCACCCATGACCAAATGCTGCTCTTCCATGGTTTCTCTGTCACGAGACTTAGCATATCTTCTTGGACTTAATTTTCAAAAATATCAAATCTGTTTCATGCTTGTTCAATGTAATAAACAATTATTGACTATCCGGAATAATGAAAGATGTAGATTCTGTTCCGTCAGGGCTCACAATCCAGTGGAAGGAAACATCTGTAGCTTTAATATACAAGGGGTTTTTTTTGTTGTTGTTGTTTTTACCGGGAGGGCCTGGGGATCGAACCCAGGTCCCTCCATATGGGAGACGGAGACCCAACCATTTGAGCCACATCCGTCTCCCAATAGACAAGGTATTTTGAAGAGAACACTGCAAAAAGTGAGAAAAATAATTACATTTAACTATGTAGGTGTCAGAAAATCTTGTGGGGAATCACAGTGAATAGAGTGATCCTTTTGAAAAGCAAAGCTAACTGTGTCCCTGTTTTACTTTTTAAGCTTCTTTGGCTCCCCCAGATTGCTAATCTAGGAACCTCAAGGTCCTGCATATTCTGGTTCTGACCTTTTTCTCCAACCTCACCTTGCAACCCATTTTATACTTTCTCTTTCTGGATGCTGTGCCTCTTTTTTCCTGTCCCCCTATACTTTTCCTCTTTGAAGTTTACTGCTTTTTGTTGTAGTTGTTCTTTTTAAATTCTCGGAGGCTAGTGTACAGAGCACAGTGCATAGCCTATACTAATATACTTGAAAGAATGCATGAATGATATTCCCCTTTAGAAGTATTTGTGTATTTTGGTGGGGAGGGGCGCTTACCTGAGCCCCTCATATCAGTATTTGGGGTAAGAGTATCTCTAGCTGAGGATCGTATTTATTCCTTTAAAGGACCATATACCCTGTTCTACTATGGAAGAAAAGTGATACAGACAGTAAACTGGAAGAAAGGGATTTTGCTGGTTATTGGAGCTTGTGTACTCTTTGATCATTGTCTTCCATTCAGATACCGCAATATATAAAGTGAATTGCTTTGTGGATTTGAGAAACATAGAGAAATCTAAATATGGGGTTTGTGTATGACAGAGAGAGTTGAAATTCAGCATTGATTTTTTTTTTTTTTTGAGTCTTCCAGTTCATGAGCACTGGCTATTTTTCCATTTCTTTAGGTAGTCTTTGATTTCTTTCAGAAATGTTATGTAGTTTTCTGCATACAAGTCCTTTATGCCCTTGGTTTAATTTATTCTAGATATTTTACTCTTTTAGTTTCTATTGTAAATGGAATTGTGTTCCTTTTTGAATTGTTCATCGATGTCTTATGGAAACACCACTGATTTTTGTGCATTGATCTTTTTTTTTTTTTTTAAAGATTTATTTTTTATCCCCCTACCTCATTGTTTACACTTGCTATCTGCTGTGTCTGTTCGTTGTGTGCTTTCTCTGTCTGCTTGTCTTCTTTAGGAGGCACCTGGAACTGAATCCGGGACCTCCCTTGTGGGAGGGAGGCTCCCAATCGCTTGAGCTATATCCACTCCCTGCTTGTTGTGTCTCCTTGTTGCATCAGCTCGCTGTGCTGGCTCATCGTGTCATCTTGCTGTCTTGCTCGTTTTCTTTAGGAGGCACCTGGAACCAAACCCAGGACCTCCCATGTCATAGGCGGGCACCCAACTACTTGAGCCACATTCACTTTCCTGTGCATTGATCTTGTACTCCGCCACTTTGCTGAATTCATTTTTCAGCTTTAGTAGCTTTCTTATAGATTCTTTAGGATTTTCTATACATGTAGGGTCATGTTGTCTGTGAATAGGGAAAGTTTTACTTCTTCCTTTCCAATTTTGGTGCCTTTTATTTCTTTTTATTGTCTAATTGCTCTGGCTGGAATTTCCAGTGAAATCTTGAATAGCAGTAATGAAAGTGGGCATCCTTGTCTTGTTCCTGATATTAGGGGGGAAAGCTTTCAGTCTTTTCACCATTGAGTATGATGTTAGCTATGATGTTTCATATATACCCTTTGAGGTATATGTGATGTTTCATATACACCCTTTGAGGAAGTTTCTTTCTATTCCTAGTTTTTTCTCAAGAAGGGGTGCTTGATTTTGTCAAATGCCTTTTCTGCGTCCATTGAGATGATCGTGTGATTTTCCCCTTTCATTTTATTAATGTGGTATTTTAAATTAATTTATTTTATGTTGAACCACGCTTACATTCCTGGGATAAATCCCACTTGGTGTATAATTCTTTTCATATGCTGTTGGTTTCAGTTTCCTAGTATTTTCTTCAGGATTTTTTCACCTGTATTCATAAAACTTATTGGTCTGTGATTTTCTTGTGATATTTTTGGGTGGCTTTGGTATCAGAGTAATGCTGGCTTCATTCAGCAAGGAAGGGTTTCCTCCTCGGCATTTTTTTCTGGAAGTGTTTTGAGCAGGATTGGTGTTACATCTGCTTTGATTGGTAAAATTCACCAGTGAAGCCCACACTATTTCTTCTGATTCAGTTTGGATAATCTGTGTGTTCCTAAGAATTTATCCATTTCACCTAGGTCAGGAGTTCTTAATCAGGGGTCCATGAGTTTGAATTGAAATTCAAAAAAGCATTCCTGTGGGGATGTGTTGGTGTGGGTGTGATATATTTATTAAATAATACAGTATAGTGTGGACTTAGGGGTCCGTGGTTTTCACCTAACTGGCAAAGGGGTCCGAGGAACAAAAAAGGTCAAGAACCCCTAATCTAGGTTATCTAATTTGTTAGAGTACAGTTGTTCATAGCGTCCTCTTACATAGTGTCCTTTTATTTGTTTGGGGTTGGTATTAATGCCCCTCCCCCTTTCTTTCTGATATCAGTTATTTGCATACTCTGTCAGATTAACTACAGGTTTGTCAATTTTGCTGATCTTTTCAAAAAACCACCTCTTGGTTTTGTTGATTCTCTGTGTTTTTCTAGTCTCTATTTTATTTATCTCTGCTCTAGTCTTTATAATTTCCTTCCTTCCACTCATTTTGGGTTTAGAATGTGCTGCTTTTTCTTGTTCCTCCAGAAGTGAGGCTCAGTTATACTGATTTGAGATTTATTTTTTTGAGTGTAAACATGTAGAGCTGTAAATTTCCATCTGAGCATCCCATAAGTTTTGGCGAGGGGGTAGATGAAGTGCCAGCAATTGTGCCGCCGAGGTTTTCTTATTGTGTTTGTTTCCTTATTCTTGATTAGGCATTCCCCCAATTGCTGCAGCCTTTTAACTGTTTTGTGTACCTCTGAGAAAGGTTCTCCTTGTTGGAAGATTGTGTGGGAGGTCAGAACTCTTGAGCATCTCACTCTGTCATCTTGGTGAAGTCACTTCTCTCCTTGATATAGTTAATATTTGTATATTATAGTGTATATTCATGTTTTTTGCATGTATGCAGCTAGTTTTCCCAGCCTAATTTGTTGAAGAGACTGTTCTTTCCCCATTTAACATACTTGGCAGCCTTGTCAAAAACCAGTTGACCATAAATGTGTGGGTATGTTTTTGGACTCTCAGTTCCATTCCATTGGTCTACATATCTGTCTATGCCAGTACCACATTTTTGATTACTATGGTGTTGTAAGTTTTGAAATTTGGAAGTGTGAGACCTCCAACTTTGTTCTTGTTTTTCAAGATTGTTTTGGCTGCCCAGGGACCCTGTGATTTCATGTAGATGCATTTTTTAGTTAATTTATTATTTATTACAGAAGTTGTAGTTTACAGAAAAATCATGCAGAAATATAGAGTTCACAGAAAACTCCTGTTCCACACATGGTTTTTCCTATTAACACTTTGCATTAGTGTGGTTCCTTTATTACAGTTGATGAAATTGCTATTATAATTTGACTATTACCTATAGTCCATACTTTATTGCTTGTATTTGTTTTTTAGAATTTTTATTCTAGTAACATAAAACCTAAAGTGTTCCCTTTGAACCACACACATATTAATTACATTCACAATTTTTCACCATCCATTACCAAAACTTTTCTATCACCTAAACAGAAATTCTGTACCAATTAAGCATTAAGTCCACATTCCCTACCCCTACCCCGGCTCCTGGTAAACATGTATTCTAGTTTCTGTCTCTGAATTTGCTAACTATAAGTATTTCCTGTCAGATCATACAATATTTGTCCCTTTGAGTCTGGCTTATTTCACTTAATGGAATGTCTTCAGGATTCATCCATCTTGTTGCATGTATCAGAACTTCATTCCTTTTCACTGCTGAGTAATATTCCATTGTATGTATATACCACATTTTGTTAATTCATTCACCTGTTGATGGACACTTCAGTGCTTTCCCCTTTTGGCAGTTGTGAATAATGCCACTATGAACATTGGTGTGCAAATATCAGTTTGAGTCTCTCCTTTCAGTTCTTTTGGGTGTATACCTAGAAGTGGGATTGCTGGGTCATATGGTAATTCTTTGCATAACTTTTTTTTTATTATTATTACATATCCCCCCCGCCCTTTTTGCTCGTTCTTGCTGTGTTCATTTATGCGTTCTTCTGTGTCTGCTTGTCTCTCCCCGCTGCGGCGACCCGCCGAGTCAGCTCACCATGCGGCAGCCTGCCTGCTCGCGGGGGCTCGCCCTGCCCGCGGCAGCTTGCCTTCTCAAGGCGGTCTGCCTGCTCGAGGAGGCCCCGGGAACCGAACCCTACCAATTGAGCTACAGCTGGCCCCCATAACTTTATTTTTCATTGTGTTTATTTTTATTATAAAATTTGAAATGTCTCTTAGGGGTTAAAAAGAGCTTCCAAGATACATACTCATCTTAAGAACATAAGTATTCCCTTAAACAATAAGAACAGTGTTTTTTTTTTTCCTCTGCTTATCATGTGTTATGGAAACCATTGTTATTCTTGTCTTTGACTTCAACCCAAATAATCAATCTTGTGAGCAGAAGAGAAAACAATATTAAAAGTTGAAGTTATTACTTATATAGAAGCTTTTTCCACTTCATCTTTTTTTAAAAAATGGTACCCAGTTCTATTCCACCTAGAATTTCATTCTCTTTTCAAAGATGTATTAATGGCAGTAAAATAATATAAAATAAAAAGTAGTGGAATCCATTTATTCTTTGCGTAGACATAATTTTGATTTTGAAATTGCTGCAAAATAGAATGGTTGGTGGAAGGAGGGAGTTGTTGCCAGCACTTCAATAACATAAATAACAAGCCTAATCAAGAGAAATAATTCTTAGTTCTTTAGTAACTGCTAAGTAATGTTTTAAAATTGTAAAGTAAAGCAAAACTGACCTAGAAAGTAGGTCAGGTTGGTGGAATGTTTTTAGTACAGTGGAGTAGTCTGATAAGGGAAATGGTCCTATTAAGTTCATTGGGTATGTTGATCTATAATTCTGCAGATTGTGAATCTGTGCTTTTAATAATCATGTTATTGGCTTTTGCAATATTCCATTTTTATGAACTTGTATTATGTTGCTTATAATGGATTTAAAAGATGGTGAAGATTTCAGGAAACATGTGTTCTTAGTACCATTAATGGACTAGAGTTTTATATTAAGTCTTCCTGGATTTATGGAAAATGGACTTACCTCTGGTTTATTGCTTTCAACTGCCAGATGAATGAGAACTTATTTGAGTAGAGTTACCAGTTAAAAACAGAAACTCTATCATCCTGTAAACTATTGACATGTAAAATGGCACTGGAATTTTCGAGGACAGTGGTGGTATTATGGTATTTAAAAAAACCTCAAATTAGTTTTGCTAGGAAGAAAACGATAAAGTACAGGTTTTATTTGCCTCTGAATCTTGGTATATTGTTAATGTTGCTCTGTTTCCATTCTGTAAATGGGAAAATATTATCTTTATGAAACATTTTATAAGCTATTGCAAGCAAGCTCTCTGTTCTTTTAAAGCAGTTTTATTGAGATATATTCGCATACCATACAGTCTGTCCAGAGTGTACAATCAGTGGCTTTTAGTATAATCACAGTTGTGCATTCATCAACACAAAACATTTTAGAACAATTTCATTACTCCAAAAAAGAAAAACTCCACACCCCTTAACAGTCACTTCTCAATCCCTCTATCCTTTCCCAGCCCTACATAACCACTAATCTAATTTCATCTTTATAAATTCATTTATACTTACATTTTATATAAATGGAATCATACAATATGTAGTATTTTGTGTCTGATTTCCTTCACTTAGCATAATTTTTTGTTTGATATTTTTTTTTTTTTAAAGATTTATTTATTTTATTACATATCTCCCCTTCCCCCCGCTGCGGCGACGCGCCGAGAGTGGTCACTGCGCAGGCGCAGCTTTCCCCGCTTGTGGGCGGTCTCTGCGTCCGATCACGGCCGGCTTTCAGTTCGCGGGTGGCTGGCTGCGCTCCATCCGCGGGCGACCTGCCCTGCCCGTGGCGGCTTTTGCCCTGTCCGTGGCAGCTTCTTGCCCTGCCCACGGCGGCTCCGGGCCGCCCATGGCGGCTTGCCATTCTCAAGGCGGTCTGCCTGTTAGGAGAGGTCCCTGGGAACCGAACCCGGGGCCTCCCATGTGGTATGCCGGCGCCCTATCCACTGGGCTATCGAGCCAGGCCCCTTGTTTGATATTAACATCTTGTAACATTTACATACATTGGTTCAGTTTCACAGAAGAAGCCTTATGTATGCAATATTACCCATATTCATATTTCACATTGTCTTTTTTGTTTTTTTTTTAAGCTCTTTGTTTTTTATCTGTTCTCCTTGAAAAGACAGAAATTGAGTATGTACCTTGTTAAGAGGGGGCTGACTGTATTACTAGATAACTTAAAAAAAGATATCTGTGCCCTTCCTCAACACACTGAGCCCTAGAACTGAGTCATCTGTTCTTGTTGTTGTTTTAAATTCTAAGCCACCCTAGAGATTCTGATCATTAGTAAGGTTTTGAAACCTGTGTATAGTGTGATTTTTGTTGCTCCATGTTTTATATGAAATATTACCAATGGGTCATTGAGACAGCTGACTATTTATACTTACAGCTTAGAATTATTTACAACTGAACCTTTCCTAACCCCAAATATTTTAGTGCTTAGAATTCACATGTGTAATTTTAGTTGTCCATTAAGGGGAGAGAGTACTTGAATTTATCAAGAGGCTACAATTTTAAATAATAGTGGTAGGAATTTGTTAGTTGATATAGCCTCAGTTTGTCTTTAATTTGCTTTTCCAAACCTCAAGTAGTTAACAGTTAATTCCTTGGATGGTGTTGCTTAATGATGTTGTGGTTTCTAAATATTTCCTAGTTCTTTATCAACTGCTAAATGTGTATAATCATTAAGTAAAACAACTCTCTTATTTCTAGTGTTTGCTTTTAGTTTAGTTATTGGTTTGAAGTAAGAAAGCTATCAATATGGCAAATTTAGTGAAGTGATTTATTTTATCAAAATATTTATTTAGAAATTTTGGAAACTAGTAATTGTGAAGTCAGCATCAGGCTCATACCAGCTGAATCAACTTTGACAGTTGTGCACTGGTGACCTCTAGTGGTCTAGCAGTTTAAAAAATTATCTGCTGATAAAAATGAACTAATTAGATTTTCATGAGATAATTATGTACTGATTGCTGAACAAATTCCCTGAAGAATGAGGTTAATCGTTAAAACCTTTTTTATTATGAAATATAATTTATACACAGTAAAGTATATTAAACAGTTTTGTGGTTTATTATTATTAAGTGCCCAATAAAGACACCACCCTTGGAAAGGTCAAGAAATAGAACACTAGACTTATTTAGTAATTGTTTCTTTTTTTTTTTTTTAATTTTAATTTTTTCTGGTTGTGTGATCATCTTTTTGGTGTGTCACTTCTCCGCGCTGGCACCTGCGCAGCACGCGCAGGACTGGGACACCTTTTTTTTTTTTTTTTTTTTTTACCAGGCGGTCTTGGGGATCGAACCCAGGTCCTCCGTATGGTAAACTGGAGCTCAATTGCTTGAGCCACAGCCGCTTCCCTTTTTTTTTTTTAAGATTTATTTTTATTTATTTCTCTCCTTCCCCCTCATTGTTTGTGCTTGCTGTCTGCTCTCTGTCTGTTCATTGTGTGCTTGTTGTCTTTTTTTAGGAGGCATCAGGAACTGAACCCAGGACCTCCTATGTGAGAGGGAGGTGCCCAATTGCTTGAGCCACCTCCTCTCCCTGCTTGTTGTGCTCTCATTGTGTCCCCGCGTTGCATCCATTCATTGCGTCAGCTCTCCACGCCAGCTCACTGTCTTGCTTGTCTTCTTTAGGAGGCACCAGGAACTGAACTCAGGACCTCTCATGTGATAGGCAGGCTTCTAGTTGCTTGAGCCACATTTGCTTCCCTGTCCTTTTCGTTATAGTTTATCATTGAAGCAGTCATTTCTCACATATATAGTTTAGTTTGACCTGGTAGTGAACATTATATTAATGGAATCATATCTTGCATATTTTCCTCAATATCATGTTGATTTGTCTGTGCTGTTTGTAGTTGTCATTTGTTCATTTCCTTTGTTGTATAGTATTTCATTGTATGATTATACCACAATTCATCTGTTTACTAGTAGATGGACATTTAGGTTGTTTCCAGCCTTTGTATGTTTTTTGGTTTTAGGGTATGTATATCCTAACTTTAGTAAGATTGAAAAACTTTTCCAGATAGGCTGTATAAACAATTTATGGTCCCATATGAGAGTTTCTGTTGATTCACATCTTCTTCAACAGTTAATATTGTCAGATTGAAATTTTTTTAGCCATTTTGGTATAGTGTTACTCTATTGTACTTAAAAATTTTTTTTTTAATTTTTTATTTCCACACATTTACAATACACCTTATAAATTTCTACATAAATTAAGATTCAGCTCCCATTTTTAACCCATGTTCAATTGCCTAGTAACCTATACTCTATAGAGTTTACCTCATTGAGTTTACTTACTGTTTTAGTTCATTTTAGTGAGACTATACAATATTTGTCCTTTTGTATCTGACTTATTTCATCAGCATAATGCCCTCAGGCTTCATCCATCCATGTTGCATTCAGTTTCTCATAATATCCTTTTTTAAAAAATTTTTATTATATATCCAAACCTTTCTGCTTATTCTTGCTGTGTTGATTTTTTTTGCATTCTTCTGTGTCTGCTCTTCTCCCCCACCCCACCCCCCAAGTTGCGGCGACCCGCCAAGTCAGCTCACCGCGCGGCGGCCTTGCCTGCTCGCGGGCGGCTTGTCCTGCCCATGGTGGCTTTGCCCTGCCGTGGCGGCTTGCCTTCTCAAGGCGGTCTGCCCGCTCAAGGAGGCCCCGGGAACCGAACCCGGGGCCTCCCACGTGGTAAACTGGCGCCCTACCAATTGAGCTACCGTTGGCCCCTCATAATATCCTCTTGTGATCCTTTTGATTTCTTTGGGATCATTCATAACATCTCCCCTTTCATTTCTGATTGTATTTATTTGAGTCTTCTCTTTTTGTTGTTGTTGTTAGTCTAGCTTAGGGTTTTCAATTTTATCAATCTTCTCAAAGAACCAGTTTTTGGATTCGTTGATTTTATGTTTTATTTTTTGGTCTCAATTTCATTCATTTCTGCTCTAATCTTCATTCTTTCTTTCTTTCTCTTTGCTTTGGGAATGGTTTGCTGTTCTTTTTCCAGTTTCTCCAGTTGTCTTGTTTTGTTAGATCTTTGATTATAGGTCTTTTTTCTTTTTTAACATAGGCATTTAGGGCTGTAAGTTTCCTTCTCCGCACTGCCTCTGCTGTATCCCATAAGTTTTTTTAAATATTTATTTATTTATTTATTTATTGCATATCCCCCCCCCCTTTCTGCTTGTTCTTGCCGTGTTCATTTTTGCGTTCTTCTGTGTCTCCTTGTCTCCCCCCTGTGGCAACCCGCCGAGTCAGCTCACTGCATGGCGGCTTGCCCTGCCCGCGGCGGCTTGCCTTCTCAAGGCGATCTGCCCGCTTGAGGAGGCCCTGGGAACCAAACCCAGGGCCTCCTATGTGGTTAACCGGCGCCCTTCCAATTGGGCTACTGCCGGCCCCCTCCCATAGGTTTTGATAAGTTGTTTCTCGTTTTCATTCATCTCAAAAAATTTACTAATTTCACTTAAAATTTTTTTCTTTGACCCACTGATTGTTTAGGAGTGTGTTGTTGAGCCTCCACACATTTGTGATTTTACCTCTTTCCCATCTGTTATTTCCAGTTTCATTCCGTTATGTTTTGAGAAAGTGCTTTGTGTACCTTCACTCTTTTTATATGACCTAACACGTGGTGTATCCTGGAGAAAGATCTCTGAGCACTTGAAAAATATATAACCCTCTGAGTTTAGGTGCAGTGCTCTGTATATGTTAGGTGTAGCTCATTTATCATATTGTTCAAGTTCTCTGATTCCTTGTTGATCTTCTGTCTAGTTTTATCTAATGATAAGAGTGGTGTATTGAAATCTCCCAACTATTATCTCCCAACTATTATTGTAGAGATGTCTGTTTCTCCCTTCAGTTTTGCCAGAGTTTTCTTCATGTATTTTTGGGCATCCTGCTTAGGTGCATAGATATTTATGACTGTTATTTCTTCTTGTTGGATTGTCCCTTTTATTAAAATACAATGGCCTTCTGTATCTCTTATAACATTTTTGCATGTAAAGTTTGTTTTGTCCAGTATTAATATAGCTGTTCTTGCTCTTTTTTGGTTTCTGTTTGCATGAAGTATCTTTTTCCACCTTTGCATTTTCAGCCAGTTTGTATCCTTGGGTCTAAGGTGAGTCTCTCATAGGCAGTATATGGATGGTTCATGTTTTGTTTTGTTTTTCCATTCTTTCAGCCTATATCTTTTGATTAGGGA
>PVKH010030585.1:0-12473 GCA_004027955.1 Chaetophractus vellerosus
CATACATACCACATCTTGAAGGGTTACACACACACACACACACACACACACACACACCAGAATACAGGGCTCAATGGCTCATTTTAATTTCTTTTGGCTCAGTATAAAATTCTTTACCTTCTCTTTAATTCTCATCTCTTGCTTTCTGCCCATTAGCTTACCATGAGGTTAATCACCCTCCCTCTGAATGAGGTAGGGATACGAAATAATATAATATTAACCCAAATCAGACATTACTAGGAAAATAATCCGTTGACTGAAATTTCAAAGTATTCTAAATTAATTTTGGATTTTAAATTTTAATTCTTAACAATAACAGTAACTATCCCCATTTTATAGATGAGGAAAGCAAGTCTCAGCAAGGGAATTTGTCCTAGGTCATATAACTCCTTAAAGTCAGAGCCAGTCTGGCATTTGATCCAAGCCCTACTGCCTGGAGATGTGGGACTGGGTGGAGGGGAGGAGGGCATTCCAGGAACGAGGAACAGGGTGAGAAGAGCAAATGGGTAGTCAGGTACAGGAGATGTTCTTGCTTCAGTTTTTTTCCCTCACATTTTCATATATTTGTTATCTCCTGTACTCTTTGAAATATGAAGAGAAGGAATAATTTATTGTCTTATTCCTATAGTGTGAGGCACTTCTCAATGTATTGGGAACAATACCAGTGTGAATTAGTCTCCATCAGCTCCCCAGGCTCCCTCATACTTGCCAATGTGTCCTTGTTTGGTGTTCAGTAAAGATGGTCATCAAAAGTATGTAGGAAAAGCCTATACTTGATACCTTATAAAATAATATTCTAGACCAAGGACATTTTTATTGACGAGAAGGCAACACAAGGCATAGGAAAGAGCCTGGACCTGGGAGAGAAGCCTACAGTCTGTTCCCACCGCTGCTGACTCCCTAGGCTATGACTTTAGGAAAAAGATTTGGCATCTGAACCTCAGTATACCCTCCCCGTAAAATGGCCTCTGGGATCTCTCCTTCCAGCTCTGCCATTCTAATCTTCAAAGGAATCCATTGATGGGATAAAGATTAATTTAATCAGTTAGAAATATGGGGCGATAAGAAACTTTATCAAGTCTTTTGGTATTCTAGTTTTTTACTGGAGAATAGGGTAAGTGATTTGTGGCAGATAAGTGAGTAGTTTTCCTTCCTCAAGTTTATTTGTAAGACTGTCCCGCTGGCCTGATTTGACCACAGTTTTCTTTTGAGCCCAGCTGGGGAGACAGAGACCAAGAGCCATCACCCTGGAAAAAGGACCAAAGGGCAAACCCAGGCCAAGGGGGTGGAAGATGTAGAGAGACCAGTGTCATCTCAGTGCCTTCTTGTGACACCATCTTTTTTTTTTTTTTTAAAGATTTATCTATTTTATTACATATCTTCCCTTCCCCCCCCCCCCCCCCCCCCCCCCCCCCCCCCCGCGCCGAGACTTGGTCACTGCGCAGGCGCGGCTTTCCCCGCTTGTGGGCGGCTTCTGCTTCTATTCACGGCCGGCTCTTGCTTCAGTTTGCGGGTGGCTGGCTGCGCTCCATTCGCGGGCGACCTGCCCTGCCCGTGGCAGCTTTTGCCCTGTCCATGGCAGTTTTTTGCCCTGCCCACGGCGGCTCTGGCCCACCTATGGCGGCTTGCCATTCTCAAGGCGGTCTGCCCGCTAGGAGAGGTCCCCGGGAACCGAACCCGGGGCCTCCCATGTGGTATGCCGACGCCCTATCCACTGGGCTATCCAGTCGGCCCGTGACACCATCTTTTAATGCACATCATCTGAGATGTTCGAGTAGAAGCAGATGTCCATTTATTGTGGCCTTTGTGTGAGTGTGAATGAATGCATGTGGGGGCTTCAAGCATCAGATAAAGAGCTATTTCTAAGCACTCTGGAAGCTTTAGAGTTTAGCGGTTTTGAGAGAGCCCCAGGGACAGGAAGATAACCCCTCACCCCTGGTGGAGCTCTGACAACCCTTGGATGTGCGATGGTTCCCACGTATTTCAAACTCCAGTAAGAAAAGACCACTCACTATGCCGTTGACACTAACAGCACCGAGAAAAACAAATGACTCAAAAGTCAGCTACCTGAAGATTCTAGATAGCCTTAAAAAAAAGCCCTTATGCCCAATTTTTCTAGATTTAGAATACTTTTTAAATCTGATGCTATCAGTGCCATGGTGGGAAGAGTTTGGGAAGGGAGGAGAGAGGCGTTCTCTCTCCCAACTCTCTTCCTGCCCCCAGTCATATCAGTGCTGTGTTTTGTGTCTCCTGGTGCTCCTCACCCTTTTTGAGATTACTCTGGAAAGAGATTCGTGCTCCTTGGCATACAGGGGTAGGTTCACCTGACTTCCCAGTGCGGTGTCTCAAAAAGACAACAGAACATTGCACTTGGATCTTTGGGGAAAAGATGATGGCCTGAGAAAATAGGTCCAATAAAACAGAAATTCCTCTTTACCTTGTTTACACTCTGGGCAATTATGTTTCAGGTGCCTGGGCTGTAGTGCTAATGGTTAGGAAAAACGTCCACGTTTGGTGACAGACGTCAGAACTTGTTGGTCCATGTGTGAAACTCAGTCACGTGGAAATGTCAAATGTAATGGGAATTGATCACCGCAAATGTCCTGAGAAAGAAACATTCTCTGTGAATGGGAGGGCTTAATTCAAGGGTTCTTAACAAGGGGTCCGTGAGCTTGAATTGAAATTCAGAAAAACATTCTTGTGCATACGTGTTGGTGCGGGTGTGATACATTTATGAAATAACACACAGGATAGTGTGGACTTAGTAAGGGGTCTGTGGTTTTCACCTGACTGGCAAAGGGGTCCATGGAACAAAAAACGTTAAGAACTCTTGCTTTAATTTAACCTTCTGGGGGCCAATCTGGAAGCCTTTGACATTTTAATTCTTGTTGGAAAAATTGCTTTACAATGGTTGACTCTCTTCCCTCATGGCACAGTACAATGAATATAATGAAATGAAAAAAAAATTGTGGCCCTCATCTAAGCTCAAGGACTTCAGTTCTTGTGGTCCTATGAATATTCAGAGTGCAGGGGACAGACTGAACGTACTCTGACAGTTGCTTTTATGAATATAACCTTGCTACCACGACAGAGTGGGGGGTAAGTAGACAGCCTCGGATAAAAGGCTGTGACTGCTGCCCCCACCAGTTACAAATCGTATCTTATCTGTAACCTCTTTAAGCTTCAGTTTTTTTCATTGGCAAAATGGGGATCATACTACTACCAAACCCGTGGAGTTGCTGGAAGGACGAATCAGCCCGTGAACAAGGCTTAGCACAGAGTCAGGCGTAGGGTCAGCGCTCAAAAACATTCATGTTTTATAATTGGCTTATTGCCCTTTGGCAACTCCCCTGTCACCCCACTCAACCCCCTTTAATGATTAAAGCTGCATATGGGCAAGAAGTTTTATAAAGGGAGAATTCAGGGTAGTTGGTTCTGGTGAGTCAAAGGTGTAGTGAGTCTGTTTTGGGACCTAATTAAAGATGTGATGTCGCTGAAGGAGAACAGAAGAGCAATCCCAGGCTGTGCCCAAAGAAGGCCTCTGGAGGTGGGAGGCACAACTTCAGGTAAGTCTCCAGTGTGCAAACCTGGGCTTCCGAGAAGCACCTAAAACTTGAGGACATCACATGCCCTTTATCTAAATCTCTTGAGTATGGAAATGTAGGCAGCTCTGATTTCCCAAGAAGGCTTTCTGGAACTTCCTGCTCCTGGGCGGGCTGCACCGTGGGAACAGGTCTCCGTGTGTGTTTTGGCAGCGGTTGGCCGGAACAGGGAAACAAATCGATGTGCAGAACTCAAGAATAATATAAAAAGAGTGAAGTGATACTTTTCGAACCTCAGAATTTTTTGTTCAGGTTCAGTTCAAATTTTGGGCAATCAGGGGGCTAGTTATCCTTCTGTACACAAGGACAGCTACACTCATTTCATCTGGGGAGTTATGCAACCCTCTCCTTGGTGCTTAAAGCATGCTCTTCCAAGCAGGGTTTCTAACATGTGCTCTCTTTTTTTTCTTTTCCAAATAAAACCCTGAGTGCCAGTTATAGTTCTCTGTGTTTCCCCAGTTCTCTCAGGACTTCCAGTGAGTGTTTTCAAGGAGACCTAAGTAGAATGCAGTTACGATGTTGGCCTCAGGGAGAGACCATCTCCATATTACGTGCTTACCTTTTATAGAGAGAATTACGGATGAGCACGATCTAGGCTCAGGTGCTGACCTTCAAGAGAAAATTAGATTTGTGGTCCAGTGAGTTAATTTTTTAATAATGAAATTTGCAGGGTGATATAACCCCTTTCCTTTGGAGTGGAGCATTTTCTTTTACACTGCTTTGCTCTTTAATTGCTACCTGGAATACTCTAACATTATTCTTTATGTGATGGCTTTAACCTGATACCAGTTTTGTTTTGTTTTTAAACTCCTTCTTTCAAACTTTCTAATCAAGTTGATCTGAAAGAGATTTCCATTGGAAATCTAAAGCCATGGTTTTGTATTTATTTATTTTATTTTATCCCTCCTTTGGGCCTTTTGTAAGTTTGTTTGATATGATAGTTATGGAATGCTTTCTGGAGTCTAAAGACATGCTTTCAACAGAATAAATTCAGTCCAAATCTATAGTGAAACAATGATAAAGTAGAATCCCAATGAAAATTTTAATCCCAGTACATAGCATTTTCAAAAGCCTTTCTGATAAAGTTTTAAATAAGTCACCTTTTCCAGTTATTGATTTATCATTTTCAATGAATGCTCTTGGTTTTCCAAGCATTGGAACTCTGGATGATAAGAGAAGAATGTACTTTTTGACATTTATCCAACACAGATGTTTTGAGCACCTATTGTGTGCTATGCGGAGTGCTTATTCTGTCTCCTTTATCTAGAATATTCTTCTCTAACTTCTCCATTAAATGAATTTCAAACGTCACTTGCTCTGAGATGTTGTCACACATTCTTCTCCTTCTCGTGTGTTCCTATGAGACAGGTCTTACCTCAGACCTTAGCACATCTAGGATGAGCTTCTGAATTTGGTGTGTGTCTGTTGTCTCCTAGGATGGGAACTCTTCAGAGCAGAAGAAAACTTACCTTGATTTTTCTGTCTTCCCTTTGGCCTTCTTAGGGGCTCAGAAAACGTGCAGTGAAGGAATGCCGAGTGGCCGGCCTAGTAGGCGTTGAATAAACGGACTGAGGATGGAGAAGGACTAAAGGCCAAGAAGGCAGAGAGGCTGCACGTGGACGCTGGCGCAGTGGCAGCCTTTGAGGCTCTGCCTTGGCCCGCAGCCTCTGAGGGTCTGGAGAGGCAGCAAACCAAGCGCGGTGCAGCTCAACAAGCACGTTGCCTCCCGCCACGGCGAGGGCGGTCTCCCCGCCTGGAGCTTTCACTCTCATTCCGTCTGGCTGTATGTTGAAAGAATTAGTGGCTGAGTTTATTTTCATTTTGGGTGGTCTGCACCAAGGAGCACCACAAATCATAAAGCCCCATCAGCGAGATCAAGGAAAGCCCCGGCAGCGGTGTGAATTCAGGGCTGGGGAGAGACTCCTGCCTTCGCTTAGCATGTTGTCTTGCCAGTGTGTGTTCAAGTTCCTGCCAGGCGGCTTCTGTCTGAATTATCATGGATTCTTAGTTAACGGGAGCTGAACTAATGGCATTTTACCGTATTACGTAACAAACAAATATGCAAAATCAATAGTCAAAGGGTGACGAGGACAAAAGTCATGACGTTAACAAGAAAATAAGAGATGGTTCCTGGAATTATTTCTCTTAAATTTTTTAACTTAAAATTTTAAATTGATTAGATTTTTTTCTCCCTTTGCATTATATGCAAGAGAGAATGAGAAAGAAGGAATATATGGCAGTCATGGGTTGGTGCTGACCACCTCTGAGATCAGAGTCCTCTCCCCCCCACCCAATCTATTTTTCCAAGCCCGGCAGGAAATTCCTCACACATTTTACATGGCAACTGCCTGAGACTATCCTTTCACAGGCTGACTCAGGGCTCCACTCAGGCACCAAGGTGTTTAGGAATGGGGTAAACCCTCCTTTTGCCATCTTGAACAGCCGTGTTGGCATACGGGCTTACGGAACAGAAGCCACGTCCTTCTAGTGGCTTGTGTAGAAAGTCTGGAGAGAGTCAAAGGCTTCAGGCATAGCGGTCATCTCCTCCGAGCTTGTCTGAGCTGCCAGGCCATAGTGCACACTGAGCTGCACCACCTCCGGGCTGCAGGGCTCAGCCCCGAGTCCTCAGCATTTCCAGGCTTGGCCGATGGAGGTGCAGGGCTTCCCCAGAGAGACCTCAGCCCAGAGGTGCCCCAAGCTGGCTTCAGGCCTGGAGGAGCTTTGTCTTTATTTGGCAGAGAACAGTAAAACCTCGTAGAGCAGTATATCCGATTTTAATAATTGTGAACATCTTCTTGATACACACGTACACACACGTATTTTAAAGTATCTTCACATGAGAACATGGCTTCTAAGATTTCATTTAAAGAGATAATTCCCTGACTTTAAAAAAGAAAAATCCCAAAACACTATGATTTTTAAAAGCACCTTACTTAGGTATTTAACACACCCCTGCGGCACTTTCCAGGTGCAGGGCTCTAGTCTAAGGGTGTCACAAATAGTAACTTGTTTAATCCCCACCACCCTCCCAGGAGGTCAGTACATTTTAAAAACGAACAAAGTGAGGTGCAGAGAAGTTAGGGAGCTGCTTTGCAGGAAAGCCGCTTTCCAGGCCACGCGGGCTGAGTGTGCGCTCCCACTGGCCAGGCTTGCCAGCCCCTCCCGGGGGACAGGACCTCCCAGCTGCTCTCTCTCCAAGCACTTGGAGCCCTGGGACAAATGGCTTCAGGGCCCAGGCCTCATCTGCTTTAGGAGGCGGCCCACCACGTCCCGTTGAGCACTGACAGCTGTGACTCTTTCAGTCCGATGACCGGCCGCTTGACTTACTGTGGCATTTGACACCGTGGCGGCCAGTGGGAAGTTCACAGGGGCAGGACGCAGAGATCCACAGCAGATGGGACTGTCAGGCCTCAGGCTCAGCTCTGGACAACTCTGACAAAGGCCAAGCCGCTATCAGGTGGTAATGAACGTGGGCCACTGTGGACCATTAGCAACCCGAGCCAGACGTAAGCGTTCGTAGACGCAGGAGGCCTGTGTCCTGTCGCCCACAGCTGCGACGCGACAGCCCCCCAGTCCCGCTTCCACTTAACTGGCACTTACACGAGCAACCCTCAGAAATAAGAAATGATTTACTAACTGCTAAGTAGTCAGCTGTGGTCCTAAGTTGTCCTAGGTTTTATTAACATTTATAATAGATTTTATGAATAGAATGAAATAGCGAATAAGAAGAGAATCAATAAATGTCTCAACCGTTTTTCCTGTGTAAGGGATCACTTATATTGTTACAGTCAGCTGCCTTACCGGGGGAAGAAAAGATTACCGTTTCAGGAAAGAGAGAGGAAAAGCTTTTAAGGCACTATACTTCCGAAGACTGCAGTGAAAAGACGGGCGTGGCTCTTAAAAAGACTGCCCTGCATTAGCCCAGGTTTTGTGATGTTGCTGCAGTACAAAGGCAAGCGGAGGAGGGTGGTTTTTCTTTCTTTTTCTTTTTTCTTTCTTTTCTCTTTCTTCTTTCTCTCTCTTTCTCTCTCTTTCTTTCTCTCTTTCTCTTCTCGCTTTCTCTTTCTCTCTTTCTCTCTCTCTCTTTCTCTCTCGCTCGCTTTCCCTCTTTCTTTCTCTTTCTTTCTTTCTTTTTTAACACAGACAAGCATAGTGACTGCTTCTATGTGATTCCAAGAAAGGCTGAAGTTGTATTCCAGTGTGATCTAGGGAAGAGGTTTGCAGGGAAAGAAAGAAGATAATTTGGGAAAAAAGGAAATTTAATTTTTCCTCTTTAGGCTAAAACCTCTTCTTTGGCACAGGGGTTGGGCTGGACCTGCTTCTCAGATATCCTTTAGACGGCTTCTGTAATTTTACGCAGCCCTGAACTGGCTCCGGGAGACTGGACTCAAGAACAGTAGATGGGAAGGTGGCCTGGAGGAACCGGGGATGGGTCAGGGGAGATTGGGGTGGGTCATGGACAGAGGTCCCCTCACGCAGGTAGCTTCACTTGTCCTTCCAGGTTAAGGATGTCATCTGTGAAAATATTACGGTTCAATTGGAAGGTGCACCAGGCTTTTGATGGATTGCCACTCAAGAGCTGAGCCTTGGAGCTGGATATTCACTAAGCGAGCAAAAAAATAAAATAAGCAAAGAATTACAGTAGAATATGAAAAGTGCCACAGGAGGGGTATGGTAACCAGATGAGTCGTGACAAACTGGGAGTTAGGGAGCCAGGAAATTGTTCATAGACAGGGGCATGGGAGATTTGACTTGTACCTGGGGGATGTCGTGGTTTGCAAGGTGGCAGGGTCATTAGGAAAAGGTTTTTCATATGCAAGGTTAAGCACTGAAGATGGCTTTCTTGCAGAGAAGTACAGAAAGGGCCATTTGATTTTTCAGGCAACTGTTGGGTGTAGAGAATGGAGTTTGACTAAGGGAACTCCCTGATTCCCCAATTATTCCTGGTTCCTTCTTCAATCACTCCCTCCTTTTCTCCCAAAAGCGTTTATAAAGGAGTTTCTCTGAGCCAAATCTGGTAGCCCAATCCTCTTTTCATAGGAGTGGGAAGGTCGGTCCCCATGTCCCCACCTCCTGGGAGTCATGCGTTGGGGCATTCCCCTCCCATGCTCTCCCTGGGTTGGTCTAGTGACAGGATGTCACTTCTGAGATTAGGTTACGAATGGCCTGCAGTCCTGTCTTGGGCTGGCTCTCACTCAGATCACTTGCTCTGTGGGGAGCAGTTGTCATGTCAGGAAACCCTCAGACCATTTAGGGGGAGGCCACATGGAGGTCTCCAGCCAATAGCTAGTGAGGAGCCTGAGGCCAGCCCACAGCCACGTGTGTGAGCCTGGAGGTGGGTCCTTCCCTTCTCTTCAGAGGCGGCTGGAGCCCTAGCCAACCACCTGAGGGGTAACCTCCTGGGAGACCTTGACCAGAGCCACCTGTGAAGCTGCTCCCAGATTCCTGACCCATTTGTTGTAATGTGATACAATCAATGTTTATTGTTTTATTCTGCCAAGTTTGGGAAGGATTTGTTATACATTAGATAACTACTATAAAGATTACCTTCTCTCATGTTCATTCGTTCTCCTGTTCCCGATCTGTTTTAGCTTCTTGGCTGCTAAAACAAATACCGCATGATGGGTTGGCTTCAGTAATGGAACTCTATCGGCTGACAGTTTTGAGACTAGGAGAGGTTCAAAACTGAGGTGTCAGCAAGGCAATGCTTTCTCCCTGAAGACAGTGATGTCTGGGCCTGGCTGCTGGGGATCTGGGGGGTTCCTTGGCTTTTCCCTCACATGGTAACACACATGGCAACATCTTCTCCTTTCTCTTCTGGGTTCCGCTGATTTCCAGCTTCTGTCCACCCCTTATGGCTTCTCTTTGCTTATAAGGACTTCTGCCATATTGAATTAAGGCCCAGACTCACTCAGTTTGGGTCCCCTTAAATGATAACATCTTCTAACGTCCTATTTACAAATGGGTTCATACCCACAGGACCAGGGGTTGAGACCTGAGCATGCCCTTTGTAAGGAACATGACTCAATCCCCAAAATGGTCCTATTCTCTAAAGTCTATACTTGCTAATCAGGAATATGGCCACTTGAAGTATTGGCCTTAGATTTGGGGAAGAGGTACCCCAAGCTTTAGTGGCCCTACTCTAGCTTTCCTCCCATCATGACCCTTTCCAGGGCATGAGGAATCTGTAGGGCCAAGGGGATTGAAGCTTTCACTGCTTGACATCCCCCACATGGCACCTGTCCAGGGACCCAAACCTGCTTCCAGGACCTGGTAGCATCTTCTCTGGGCTTAGCTTCCTGAGGATGAAATATGCTTCTGATGGTAACCTCCTGGGTCTGAGCATAGCCCAGGGACAACTGCTTCTGAGGATGCAGGTAGAGCTCAGATGTGCAGGCTAGGGTGTCCACATGTATCCACAGGGACTGTTGTGGTATGAAAGGGTGACAAGGTGGGAAGAGAAGAGGGCCAGACTCCTGTACCTCAACATTCTGGCAAGAAACTCTGAGACTTCTAAATTCATACCCAGCCTTCTAAGTCATTATAAAGGTATATTTGCCAAGGTAGGAGGACAGAATGGATTTTATTTAACAGTTTGCTAACTTGATTTATAACTTTTAAATATTTAGACTTATGGTATATTGGTCTCCATTTTACTCTTTCTCTGGTCCCTACAAATATTAGGGTCAGCCATGGCCACTTGATTAAAAAAAGGGTTTGTAGAAAACAGTTCTCTGAAACCAGAATTAGTCAACTAACAGGTGACAAAATGGAAATGAATCAATTTCTTTTATCTTCAGCTCTCTCTCTCTATCCACCCATCCTATCTATCTATCTGGTATCTGATATCTTTCTCTTCTAAGACTGTTTTTTTTTCTTCTAAGAACTATTCTCTGCTCTATATCCACTTCCTATTTTCCTTATAGCCACCTCATCTATTTCCTTTGGAGCATTCCTGCTGGGAATTGCTTTTTAACATTGGGCTGGCTGGCATAAGCTGTTAGACCCACTGGTGAATTTAGGGGATTATTGGATTTCTGTACTCAGTATCTATGCCATTCCCAATTGGAAGAAAACTTCTGAATTTGTCACCATTTTTTTTCTAATGATGGATAAGCATTTCCTTCCTGATTTGTTCTTCGGCTGTGTCATATTTCATGCAGCCTCTATGTTCCACTCCAGTTGACACATTTTTAGCAGTAGAAGTGGTGAGCTCTATATTTCTGTTTATATATTTCCTGATGGGTGACGCTCTTTGTCTAATTATTTGTATATAGGTAGTATAGCCATGGGGAGAAAGATACAGAAAGGGAATCATTTTCTCTTCAAACTGGAACTAGTACCTTAAACATAAACCATATTGCATTTGAAAATGCCCTGCTAGTATTATCATGCTCACAGGAATCTTATCACATTCTTGTGTTCTAATGAAATCCAAAAAAGACTGGCTGGCCATTAGTAAAACCAGTGACCATTAAACAATGCTCAGGTTACCCGGCCCATATCTTTCCTTCCCTAAAGTATGCGATAGCACCGTTTTAGTAAATATGATACAGGAAAGCAATTTTCAAGTTATTCCCTGGTATCTAAAGGCATTTAATAATTGGCAAGTTCAAGATTATTTTGGAGTAGACTTCTCAATCAGTGTATATGTGTGTGGGTGTGGGAGTGTGCACATACTTGCGTATGTGCTATTTTTTTCTTGAGATTGCTTTTTATTCTGAAGTTACCCATATCTCTTCTGGCCGGGTCAGAATGGACTTGTCTATGAGAAATGCTGTTTCCTGCAGAGGTTGCCGCATCACGCAGTCAGCACTGAGGGAGTGTTCACAGTTATCAGGGTAACTCTGAAAGACACGTTTATGTAATCCTGCCTCCTAGGACGAAACCCATCAAGACCCTCCATCTCCTTTGCCAGCAAAGTAATTGCTACCACATTTAGCTGTATGAACATGGTGCCATTTCACTGCAATTGTGGTTAACTAAGGAGAAATCCTGAGACACATAAACCTTGGTTTCTATGAGACATGTACGTATGTCATTGAAATTTGAGAGCTCGCCTTTTACAATGGTATCCTTTTAGAGAGCCAGGGTTGTCCGAGACTCCTTGGAATGGTTCTTAAAAGACTTTGGCAGTCCTGCAAACTTTTTTTGTTTTTTTTTGAGGGTGGGGGTATAGGTTGAAGAAAGAGACAAATGGGGTGGAGGAGGGGAGTACTTTTTTTTTTTTTTTTGTCAGGAATCTGGCATTATTCAGTGGAAGCCATTTAGGCCCATTTTTAGGCAGGGGCCTTAGAGTCTGACCACATTTGAAACATTCTCCCGCTAAATGTTCCACTTTGTTGGATGGGTTTCCAAGGGGAACTGTCTCCAAAGTGTAGCAACTGATGACAATCACTGCATTGAGATCAAAGCTTCAATGTTCTATCTGTTGACACTTGAGAGCACTATCAGAGGGAATATTGGACTGTCATCAGCAGACAGTAAAGGAATTATGTACTGGAGAGCTAGTGAATTCTAGAGAGCTAGAAACACAACCATCCATTAAAAAAAGGAAAAACAGCATTTTAAAACCAGCTTCTAACCTTCCATTGGCTTCAGTCTGGCCTTCTCTGAGGTCGCCATCTTGAATTTATTGTTACAATTGGGGCATTGATTTGTCCCTTTACTCACTGGGCAATTGCATGCATTTCCTCTAGTGGATGCCAACCGAGCAGCGATTTCCACAATCAATTTGCTCATTTTGAGTTTCCAAATGAGCCATAAAACAGAGGAAATAAACAGACACCAGGGAGAGTGCCTCTGCTCCAACAAACACAAGCATGTGACACCACATCTCTGTGATCATGTTTTTCTTTTGGAAATTTGGAA
>PVKH010030586.1:0-11910 GCA_004027955.1 Chaetophractus vellerosus
AAAAAAAAAAAAAAAGATTTTGTGTCAGGTGTTGCCAAATGGCAAGAGATCATTTGTGCCTCAAAGGCGCTTATAAATATACAAATAAATTTAACGAAGGAGAGAATTTAGAATGAGGCCGTAAAGTAGGGTTCCATGGTTACATGTCTGGGGATTGGAGACCTAATTCTGGAGATCTGTGGAAACTCTGGGAGGTTTTGGCATGACTATCTTCTGGTCAAGACACATTTAGAAAAATTAATCTATATCCAAAAGTAGGTTAGATTAGGAAAGGATGGAAATTCAAATCACCAAATGTTAGTGTGAAAAGGGATGTGAGAGAGAATTCTGCTTACCCTTCTCCTTCTCTAGATGATACTTGAGGCCCAGTGACTCTGTGATAAAGGCAGCATGGGCTTGAAGTGCAAGAAAGGGAACATGGGCTTTAATATCTCAGAGCTCAGTTCAAAGCCAGGCTTAGCTCTTTGCCAGCTGAACTATTCAGAAAAGCTACTTAACCTATCTGAGACCACATCCTTGTTTATGATAGGAGCCCAAAGGTGATGTATAAATTAAATATTGTCAATTAAATAAGAAATTGTGTAAGTTCAGTGTTGTTCCTCTTCTTCTTTTGAGGAAAGAACTTAAAAAGCACTTCGTGTGAGGGAGGGGCTCAATGAAAGTGTTGCTGGCACTGGTTAACATACACTGGGGAACAAGTCTATGAAGGAAGCCCAGATGGTCACTTTTTTTAATTTTTAAGAGCAGTTAGTTGTGGGCTTACAGAACAATCACACATAAAATACAGGATTCCCATTTACCACCCATCACCAACACCTTGCATTGGAATGAAACATTTATTACAACTAATGGTAGCACATTTTTATAATGGTTCTACTAATTAAAGTTCATGGTTTAACTTAGGGTTCACTGTTTGTATAGTGCAGTTCCATGGATTTTTTTTTTTTTTTATTTTTACCAGATACACAGTCTAACATTTCAGTGCTGTTAATTGCATTCACAAGGTGGTACTACCATCACCAACATCCATCACCAAAACATTTCCATCATTCCAAAAAGGAACCCTGTATATTTAAGACTTAACTTCCCATTTCCTAACAAGCTGATTCTTAAAGTTATATGAAAAGCAAAAACTAGAATATGGAAGTCAATCTAGAAAAAAAAAACAAAGTTGGAGAATTCACACTAACTGATTTCAATAATTACTATAAAGCTACATTAGTCAAGACAACATAGTATTAGCAAAAAGGATAGACATATAGTTCAACAGAACAGAGTTGTGGGTTCAGAAATAGACCCACACAAATATGGGCAATTGATTTTTGACAAATGTACAAAGGCAGTTCAATGGAGAAAGAATAGTCTTTTCAACAAATGTTGCTGGAACAGATACCCACATGGAAGAAAAAAAAATAATAAGCTCAGCTATTCCTCATGAAATATAAAAGGTAATGCAAAGTAGATCACAGATATAAATGTAAAGCACAAAATAATATCTGTGAGAAAATGCAGGCAAAAAAAATTGTGACTTTTAGTAGAGTTCTTAAAACACTGTCCATAAAAGAAAAACTTGATAACTTCTTCAAAACTAGAAACATTAGTTCTATAAGATGCTTTTAAGAATATGAAGACAAGTTACAGACTGGGAGAAAGTATTTGTAAATCATATCTGACAAAGGATTTTTATCTAGAATCTATAAAGAACTCTCAGAACTCAACAATGAAAAGCAAACGAGATAAAAAAATATAGGTAAATGATTTCAACAGACATTTCACCACATAAGATATACAGATGCCTAGTAAACACATGAAAAGATATTCAACATCATTAGTAATTAGGGAATACAAATTTAAATCACAAGTTACCACTATACACTATTAGAATAGCTAACTTTTTTTTTTTAATTAAACTTAAAAACTTACATTGCCATGTGCTGGTGAGGATGTAAACAGTGAAAAGTCTAATACACTGCTAGGAGGAATGTAAAATGGTACAGCCACCTTGGAAAACAGTTTGACATATTCTTCTACAGTGAAACATACTCTTTACCACATGACCAAACGATCTCACACCTAGGTATTTGCCAAGTGAAATGAAAACCTATATTCATGCAAAAAGTTATAAGTAAACACTTACATTGGTTTTAACATTAATAGCTAAAATTAGAAACAATCCAAATGTCCCTGAACTGAAGAATGAAGTAACCCATAAAATGGAATTCTGTTCATAAATAAAAAGGAATGATAAAAAGGAATGAACTACTGATATATGCAACAACATGGATGCATTTCAAATGCATCTCAATACATTATGCTAAATAAAAAGCCAGGCTAGGGGAGCGGGCATGGGTCAGTGGTTGAGCACCTGCTTCCCATGTAAGAGGTCCCAGGTTCAATGGCTGGTAATGCCTTAAAACAAATTAATTAATAAATAAATAGCCAGACTAAAACAGCTACATTCTATATATATATATCCTTTTATATGGCATCCTGAAAAATATAAAATTAGAGATGAAGATGACCTCAGCGGTTTCTAAAATGAATATAATGGCAATGGCTAAAAAATGGCTTACTAAAAGAAAATAAAAATCAAGTGAACAAGCGTTACATAGGCTATGCAAATACAACACGCAATTTAGTTCCAGCTAAAACAAAATCATCCATTTCATTAGATGGTTATTATTTTAGAATAAATTAGGTTTATGGCTTTTTAAATTTAATTTACAAATTTATTTGGGTTTAGGAGTTGTATTATATCTACATTGATAAATTTAGCACTTGCTTCATTTTTTGTAGTTATTTAAGTAAACTGAGTTTTAAAACTTAATATTTTACATCTCTTAAAAACACAAATCATTTCCTGGCACATAAAGTCAAATATACAAGTAATCACAATATCCTCTCAATTGCTTTCTTTTGAATTACCTTTATTAGAGAATCTATCAGTTCATAAAGAGCACTTAAAGTTTACCTTAGAGGAAGTACAGACCAAATAATAAAAAAAAAAGAAATCTGTAGCGTAATTAACAAAGGAAGAAGGATGAGGGGGGAAATGAAAGTGTATAACAGTTATTAAGGCCTTACTATAAATTGACTTCACAGAAAGAGAGCAAAGACTAGTAGGCAACCAGATCCAGCACCTTGGCTACTCACCATCTCCCAGGTTAAAAGCCTTTCCTAACTTCACTTCAGTCCCTTCCCCCACAGCCTTTTTTTTTTTTTTAACCCTTTGGAGGTTCAACTGTTTGAATAACACTCCACCACAACCAAATAAGAGTTGTCCTAGTGATAAAATGTTTTTCTCTTTGCAAATATATTAACAGATCAAAAAATTAAAGAAAACATGTAGGATCATCTCAATAATGAAAAGGCATTTGACCAAGTTTAAAATCTATTCCTACTTTTTAAAGGATTGAAAAGGATTATGTAGCTAATTCTTCCCATAATACAATGTATATATTCCAGTCAGCCATCAGCATTCACTTCACAGTAGAACAACACCAGAAGTTTTCGTATTAAACATCAGAAACAAGATGCTCATTATCATCATAATCATAATATGTAGTTTTATGAGTTCTGGACAACATAACCAGATATAAAAAATAATAAGTGTAAATACTGCATTGGAAACAAAGTGAAAATCACACATTCACTTGCAGATGAGAAGACTGATAGTCAAGGTATATGATGGATATTCCAGGCTCCTTTACATCTGCAGGCATCTAGTAATGCTGAGAATTGAAACTGCCCCAAAAGTAACTGAAAAGGAATTCCAATTCTACCTCCCTTGAGGTAGCACTTGATCACGCAATGTGTTGTTCCTGGAAAAGAACAGTCTTTTCTCAGCAGCTTCTTGGGCAATAATCAGGATGAAAGGGGTTGGGGATTCTGTATAGCTTTTTTGAAAATTTGGGTTTCAGCCCTGACCTTTCCTGGATATGATGCTTCTTTCTTTCCCCTAACAGCAAGCTCAGGCCAACCTGGTTGGTACACTCTCCGGTAGCAGTGTAGCCAAAATGGGGCCTAGGGAATTCACACCAAATTCTAGTTCAGAACCTGGCTTCTCCTGTGAGACTGACATTGTTTAAGCTAATAAGGATAATAACCACTTCGTTGAGTACACTGCTCACAAAGTCCCTCTAGAGTGGTTCATGTAGACCAAATTAGGGATATAATGTATCTCTATAAGTTTTATAAAAGTTATTTTTGCTCTCTTTCATCTGGCCCAGAAAAAAAAGTCTATATATGATTAAGAGATACGTGGGGAAAAAAGGTAAAGTTAAAGCTAGTGGAATTATTGGTAATTCACTACTGGAAAATCTAGTTAAGAATTACGTGTTAAAATAAGATCAAAATCCCACTCATCTGGATCTATAGGATTATAACAACACCATTTTTCATGTGCATGGTACATTGTATCAACAACATAAAACAGTATAATAATACATTAAAAATAGTGTTAAAATTTACCTGTCTATAATAAAAACGCAAATTTATAGCTAAAAAAAAAGCTAGTGGAATCTGACACACCAATAGTGTAGCAATGAAGGGAGAACAGAAGAAGCAGCACCTCGAGGGGCAACATCTCAGAGTGTAAACTGACTTATTCCAAAATCCCCTGACCAAGAGATCAGGTTTGTGGGCTTGATGCGATTCAAGGTAATCATATTAGCCAAGAATACTTCAACAGTGATAAACATCCCATGTTACAACATACCAAGAAGGGACATGATATCGGTTTGTCCCACTGTAGGAATTTGACCACTTGGTTCAAATGACAACCTACAAATCTCCCCATTGTAAAGTTACATTTCCCCCTTTGTAATATTAAGTGATTTATGAGGTGATAATTGGGCACTTGTTTCAATAGAACCTCTTTTCCGGAAGTCTTTCACCCAAAGGTTTTGGTATCCATTGAGGTTTCTTACTTTAATTGTTCTCTTCACTAAAGGAGCATTTTCCTCTTCTCTTTCTTGCTTCTTATTACTCTGGGCTCGTGGATTATTATTTTTCTTCAATTAATTAATTTTTTTTAATTGCTCAGGTTGTTCCAGATTTAGCCAGTAGGAAGTCCTTTGGTTTAGTTCTTTTAATGTGAACCATCAGTTTTTGAGCACTTTCTTGTTTTCTGGCTTGCAGTATGTTTTCACAAGAACTGTGATCAGCTCTTTTTCCAAGAAACCTTGGATCCTTTCACTGGGGTATTAGAGACCAAGATATACATGATAAGTGTGTTCGCTGCTACAGGATTGTCAATGTTTCTGAGTCCTTCTGGTAGACAGACTGGGGGGGAGGGGATGGAATATATATTCACATAAATATATATACAGAGAGAGAGAGAGAGAGAGAGAGAGAGAGAGAGAGAGAGAAGGGGAGAACATGCTTGTGTGCGTGCACCATGGATTCATATTGACATTTCCAATTAAGATGATAATGAAAGATTTTTCTTGGCTCTTTTATTCTATATTTGTCTTTATTCTCTTAAAGTGAAAATCTTTGTTCCTAATAACATTAATAGAATAACTTAAAATTCACTGTCCTACAAAGATATGTGGAATAGTTTTAAGATTTCGGGCCAAGATTGCCACAAACAAGATTTACTGAGTAAAGTTACAAAATAAATAGGTTATTATACAAATCATTCTGTATCTTCTTTAATGACATGTCTTGGAGATGTATCAGGACACGTAGACCTTATTCTTTTTCATCAATGTACTAGTATTCCATAATATGGATGTATCAAATTTATGTAGCCGTTTCCCTACTGATAGATGTTTACATTGTTTCCAAGTTTTTTCAATTACAAATATTAGTGCAATTAACATGCTTGTACATACATCTGTCTGCACACTCCTGTAGTAAACACTTAAAAGTAGCATTATAAGGTCCAAGGGTATGTGAATTTTTAGTTTTGTCATATTGCCAAATTGACTTCAAAAAGTTTATACCATTTTACACTCCCATCAACACTGAATGAGCATAACTATTTTCCTTACTAATAAAAGTTTTCTACTTTTGTTCTGTTTTGGTTTTGATGAGGAGGGAAAGCTAGTAAGTGACAATGGTGTTTTGTTGTTTTTTTAATTTACCTCTCCCTCCACCAATTGGTTCTATCGTCTGTCTGCTCATTATTTGCTTGCCTTCTCCAGGAGGCACTGGGAACCAAACCCAGGACCTCCCATATGGGAGGTGAGTGCCCAATGGCATGAGCCATATCCACTCCCCACGGGCTGCAGCATCTGCTGGCTTGTGGCATCTGCTCATTTAGGCATCTGTTCATTGCGGCAGGTGCGGCGACTGCTTGTCTTCTTTAGACGGCACCAGAACCCGAACCTGAGTCCCACGTAGTAGGCAGACACCCAACTGGTTGAGCCACTTCCACTTCCCGAAAATGGTTTTGATATGCATTACTTAAGATCTGGAAACCTTTTCATTATTTTCAGTTATTCACATATATTCCTTGAATTATTTGTCCTTATTCATTACCCATTTTCTACGTTTTGTGAATTTGTACATGCTCTTTATTATGTTGGTTAAAACTGTTATATGTTGCAAATATTTTCTACTACACAGTTCCAGTATTGTTATAATATCTTCCCATAGAGAAGTTTGTTCCATTTTATTGAATTCAAACCTGTTTGGGTTTTTTTTTTTTCCTCTTTAGGTAAAAGACTCTTTTATGCTTTGATATTAAGGAAAAAAAACACCTCTCTATCGTGTGTGTGTGTGTGTGTGTGTGTGTGTACAATTTCCTTCTCCTTTTACATTTAGTTTCTTTCTGGACTCTATTCTTGCCTCAATACAAGAATGTTTTAATTACTATGACTCTATAGTAATAGCAAGTATATAATAGCAAGCAATATATCAAGTCCTGCCTCATTTTAAATTTTAAATTTTTTAATTTATGGGATATTCTCATTCATAAGGTCTACCATACTATTTGAGGATCAAGTTGCCAAGTTCCTCCCACTCCTCAAAAGAATAATAAATTACAATTTTGACTGAAATTGCATTAATTTTATGGATTAAAACTTTGAGTAGAGTTTTACAATATTTTACAAAATTGAGCTTTTCATTCTGGAAAACAATAGACTTTTCATTTATTTGCTCCTAATGAAACATGTAATTAGCTTCTTCATACAAAGTCTACTCATGTCTTATGAACTTTATTCCTACATACTTTATGGTTCTTGCATATTTGTGAAAGGGTTCTAATATAGTCTACATAAATTTCCAAAACAAATATGTATACAGGGTTTCTTTCTTAAATGATAATTATCAATTTTGCAAAATTAAAATCAAGATCCTCATTAAGGGAAAAATAACCATCAGCCTTTGCCCTTAAGAGAGAAATAAAACAAATATGTTCTCTTTTGCAATCCATATGTACCATAGCTATATAAGGGAAAAAAGAATATGTCATAAATATAGCAAGAGCATCTTTAATTGTAGTTATTTGACTATGCATAAAAAGGGAGAGGGAGGATTAAAATAGCAACATAATAAAAGCTACATACATACATACAAATTCAGTTGCAGTACAAATTAATTTACCTGTAGCACACTATTCATATTTTTAAAAATCCATTCACAATGGTTCATTTTTAAATTATTGAATGCTTGGATGCAAATTTACCCCAGAACAAAAGATTTATACAAATGAAATTATAAAGCCCTACTAAGTGGACAGATAAAAAGTAAACAGGAATTCTAGTTAAGAAAATTAAATACAGGAAAGACAACAAAAATACCAAGAACATTATCAAACGACACCCAAAAGGTAATACTAAATTTTGGAGTAGAGCCAAATTTAGAGAAAGGAAGACAAAGTTGTGCTGATGATGGACCTCAGAACAAAGAAGCCTTTAGGTATTTATTACACTACCAAGTCATAAATAAGCCTTGCCTCTGATAGGCAGGCTCCAACACATTAATTTCCTAGGCAGGTAACCTACAGAACAAGAAGGTACAAGAAGAGCCAGGGATAAATACCCTGAGACAATACTTCTCACAATGTTCCAGTTCAGTATTCAGCAACATACTCCCGAAGCCAAAAGAAATAAACACAAAACTATCTCATCCTACCTCACATCACCTCTTCAACCTAACTTGATGGACAAATACTTTGGTCAAACAATCAACTATTTAAATTTCCTATTTAAATCAGCTGTAAGAGCAGGACCTTATGAATTTCTTTAAAACTTAAAGTAACTATAAAGAACGGTAAAGGTCAGAAGTAACATCAATGCTACTAGTACATCCTTCCTTTAATATTTAGTTCATAATGACAAAGAGAAGTAAGTATACACATACATATACACATACACATATACATACTAATATATTTCTAATGTTTTTCATAAAATTTATTAAAACAACAGCTTTTAGGTTACAAACAAACTAAAAGTAGTGTCTGGTTTTCCTTTAAATATCACTATTAAATATGACAACAATGGACATTTTTTATAATAATTACATTATTTTCGTTCATAGTTGAAAGAACTAACTGTAACTTAGTAAAGATAAAAATGAGGCTACATATATAATCTAAATGTAGATGCCTTCCATCATCAGTGTCACTGGGACCCATCCAAAAGGTTCACTTATGTTTAGTAACCCTATTTACTAAAAAAACTACATGATATCTGAAAAAGGTCTGCTTTAACAATATGGCACTGACCTACAGGTGAATTTGTTTTGTTTATTAAAAAAAGGAACTCTCATGTGTCATTATAGTTGTAAATCAAACATTAAACAAACTGGAGAAATAAAAATTAGATTCCATGAAACAATCAAAGAAGTAGACAGTTATTACAACTCCTTTCTAAGAGGAATAATAAATTTGGGGGTGGCTTCGAGTCTTGTCTATTTTCTATATTGTAATTAATGTGGTTCATTATATAAGTAAATATATATCAAAATAACCATGCACTCTACATTTCAAAACTATTAAATATCATTACATTTTTTTTTAATCTTCGTATTAGTCTCAGTTTTATTCATCACTACATCTCTAGCATACAGGAAACCACCTGACATATAGTAGGCTCTCAATACTTACGGAATAAAATCATTCAACTTCTCTAAGCCTCATTTTCATCAAATTAAACCATGGAAATTAGTATCTACATGTTACACCTTCTGGGAAGGTTAAATAAGATAATACAAGCACACAGTACAAACTGAAATGTAAGGTTGATCCTTTGTTTCATTAAATACCACACTGGCAAATAACTGTTGCTATTATTTCAGTTCACAAGTAATACTAATTTTGTCATATACCAAGTTTCTATGTATACATGAATCTGAATTTGGTCTCTGTATTTTGTTTCATTGGATTCCTTGCTCTAATATTGCAATTTTTCTAGTATAGACTTATAAGTCTTGCTACCTGGTTGGTAAACTCCCTTTCTATCTTAAATTTTTTCTTGCTATTTACGATTCCTCTGTAAATGAATTTTTAGCATCAGCTTGCCAAATTCCGTTAAAATTTCATATTATAAGCTTTGAAAGAATTATTTGATGTGGTGTAGTGTGGTGTATTACAATCAGTGGGATAAAAAGACCATTAATGAATGGTGCTGGGACAATTAATCAGTCAATTAATCATCAACAAAAATAAAATAAAATTATATCTCTAGGTCACTCCATTCCAGATAAAACTTTCTAGGTATAATTTTTTTTACCTAAACATGAAAATCAAATTGAAGCTTTTTAAAGACAATATAGGATAATATCTTAAGACATGGAGATATGGTGAATGAAAATGGAAAAGATAGTTGGAGAAGAGAGTGAGATTTTCTTTTGGTATGTTCTTTTATCTCATTTTGACTTTTAAACATGTTAATGTTTTAATGTTTTATTACACTTTTAAAAATCAAATCAAAGATGGATTGGGACAGGGTGTATAAAACTGAATATAAACAAACACAAATGAATCTAAGTGTTTACCAAATTAGTGGTGTTTAAAAAAAAAAAACAATTATTGAAGTAACTTAAGAGCATAGTACTTTGACCACACACCTTCATTGGGATATAATTTATAAACAAAAAGAACTGAATAGAAACCTTAAACTTTACTTACTGGGTTAATTTTTGGCAGTGGTATATTGGTGTAGCAATATCAAGGAGCAAGCAAATGCTGAGCCCAGAGAGAAATGGAGCCCTGGGAACAGAGGAACCCAAGAAGCCTGAACCCTGTAAACATCAGCAGCCATCTTGCTCCAACATGTGGCAACAAACTTTGGTGAGGGAAGAAACTTACACTTTATGGTCTGGTAACTGTAAGCTTCTACCCCAAATAACTATCCTTTATAAAAGCCAACAGATTTCTGGTATTTTGCATCAGCACCCCTACGGCTGACTAATACAGCAGCCTTAGCAAACTATAATACCCAGTAATACGAAACATATCTAGTACCCAAGATGTTGGCTTGCAAATACCATTCCCCATTAAAAGGAAAAGAATCCTTGGAGAAATGGCCAATTCCAGGTCTGGGGTAGGGAATACATAAGGTAAGGATAGAATATTTTATTGTGCTAGAAAGCAAATGAGTGTTCAAAAAAAGATGGGACACATCAGAGACGTAGAAACCAGTTTAAATGAGCTCCATCTGGCTAAATTTTAAAAAATTTGGTCCTCCAAAATAAAAATAACAGCAATGGATCTTAGCCTACTGAATTAAAGAAGAATCCATGAGCCCATAGTGATAAAGAAAAAGGTAGGTAGGAACTCTCACAGAAAAACATCAGCTAAGAAATGTGGAAAAGAATAACAGAACTAGAAAATGATCATTTTGCAAACAGCAATATAATCCTTGATTCAGGCACAAATCAACCACAGATGCCAGAATCACTGAGTAAAATATTGCTGAAAATCAATATTTACTCAGTTAAAGCATCACCACAAAGATTAATGATTAATTACTAAGGGGGAAAGGCACCTCCACAAAAGAGAAATCTGACAGCACCACCATAACCAAGAAACAAATTTAATATCACAAAAAACGGAACAAACTTATAATCTTCTGATGTGATATAGACAAAGGACACAACAATACATCATCTCTGTTGTATTTTTGTCTAATGTCTAATTATGCAAAAACCAGACAAATTCAAAGTGTGGTACATTCTTCCTATAAACTCTTTAGAAATGTGAATGTCATGAGATATATGAAAGCTAAAAAAGAATTTTGCTATTTTTCTAAATTAAAGAGTCAATTATGGGGGCCGGCCGTATAGCCCAGTGGATAGGGCACCGGTATACCACATGGGAGGCCCTGGGTTTGGTTCCCGGGGACCTCTCCTAGTAGGCAGACCGCCTTGAGAAGGGCAAGCCGCCATGGGTGGGCAGAGCCGCTGTGGGCAGGGCAAAAAGCTGCCACGGACAGGGCAGGTCGCCCGCGAACGGAGCGCAGCCAGCCACCCGCGAACTGAAGCGGAGCCGGCCGTGAATGGAAACAGAAACCGCCCACAAGTGGGGCAAAGCCGCCCGCGCAGTGACCAGTCTCGGTGCATCGCCGCAACGGGGGGAGACAAAGCAGACAGAGAGGAACACAAGAATGGACACACAGCAAGAGCAAGCAGAAAGGGGGGGTGGGATATGTAATAAATAAAAAAATTAAAAAAAATAAAAATCTTGGGGCCGGCTCGATAGCCCAGTGGATAGGGCACCGGCATACCATATGGGAGGCCCCGGGTTCGGTTCCCAGGGACCTCTCCTAGCGGGCAGACCACCTTGAGAATGGCAAGCCGCCATGGGCGGGCCAGAGCCGCCGTGGGCAGGGCAAAAAGCTGCCACGGACAGGGCAAAAGCCGCCACGGGCAGGGCAGGTCGCCCACGAATGGAGCGCAGCCAGCCACCCCCGAACTGAAGCAAGAGCCGGCCGTGAATAGAAGCAGAAGCCGCCC